>PYAF01006220.1:404627-416647 GCA_007407185.1 Glycine tomentella | reverse complement strand
AAAATATTAAATAAACCATAATAAAAAATATATACAAAATATTAAATAAAACAAAAAAAGTCAAAATGTATTTATTTATTAAATAATTAAATTAAAATTATTTACAATTTTTTAAAAAATATACGGAAAAAAATAATCCTAAAAAAAGTTTTAAAAAATACAAAATAAAATAGAATTCATAAATTTATTTACTACTTTTTATATAAAAAGATTTTTAAAAAAAAACTTTAACCACTTTAAAGTCATAAATTCTTTTAAAAATTAACTAAAGTTGTAAAATATTTTACGACTTCAGTTAAAAAAAATAGAAGTCATAACATAGGTTATAACTTTCACTTTAGAAGACTTATCCCTTTTGAATAATAATTCAAAACAAACTGTCAAATGTTTTTAATTTCTTTTTTAAAAAAGACCTCAATGTAGCTACACCCTTCAAATGTAATAAGAAAAATGTAGCTAAACACAGATTAATGTGTTGTTAAACATTGTGCTAAGGTTATTAAAAGTGACAAAAAAACTTAGCTTGCCACATGTGAAATTTTTCTTTGTAGCATTATTCTGTTCTTTATTATTTATTAACTTGGACTAGGGGTGCCTCTGATATTTTTGTTGATTGAGGTTCTCCATATACAGAGAGTTTGATTAAATTTCCACTTGCAGGATTTAACCTTTAAGCCAAAGTACCTTGTGTCTTTTAATGTTGGGTATGAGCAGAAAAAGAACATTGATGCAGCTGTGAAAATGGTTTTCTCTCTTTTGTCTTCCTCTCTCTCTGCGTAGGCTTGTGTACATGTGTCTAAACTAGATATGTCACTTGAACAGTTTTCAAACGACTTCACAATCCTTCTGTTTCATTATGATGGCCAAGCAACAAAATGGGATGAATTTGAGTGGTCAAAACAGACCATTCATGTCAATGGTAAGTTGAGCCAAGAGTTTGCAAAGTGAAGCCTTACCTTGCTATATTGTCCATTCATGGCTAGATCTGAGTTCCCTCCGTCGACCAAGTTTATTCTTCCTAATGTCAGGAATGAAAAGCATGGTCACATTTATGCCTCACCCTTTAAGTCTAGGGATGAATCTGAACCTATAACTCCTAAGGATATTAAGAACCTTATGGAGCAATCTAATTATACCAACAGATACCTCCAGTCCATAGGAGAAAAACCCAATCTTAACATAGAAGCCAGTACATCTTCAGCTAAAACCATTCAAACCCTGATCTTTAAACCATTTAGGATGATTGATAAGCTAAGGAAAGAGTTTGCTAAACTTAAAGATTTCAACCAACCTAGTCACCCTTCAGAAGAGTCTAAGGAAAAACTTGAGGGATTAACTTCTATAATCATTCAAGATACTCCTCAGACTTCACAAGAAACTCATTCTAGACCAACCCTCACTAGAGCTAGATCTAGACATGAAGCCCAAAAGGACAAAGATAAGGAAATCAATATCCTCAACCAAGCTGGGTCAGAAAATGGTAACTTTGACTCAGATAGATCAGTCCATATTAATCCCATTAGAAATCAGCCTAATTGGAAGCAACCCTCCAAGCTTTATTACAATAGGGCAACCGCTCCTGATCTTGTCGTAGAAGAAAAGGAACACTCCAAATCCTTTAATGCCAACCACATCTATGAATGGAACATAGATGGCAAAACGGAGTATCAAATCCTCAATATCCTCCAGCAGATGACCATGGTTGCTACAGCCTATAATACATCCCTTAACTGCACGGAAGCAGTTATTGTAAATATTCTAGTATCCGGTTTCACTGGACAACTAAAAGGCTGGTGGGATAATTACTTGTCTGAGGAGCATAAGATTACTATCCAGAGTGTCGTCAAAATGGAAAATGATGGGACAATTTTGACCCAAGATGGTAAACCTATTCTTGATTCTATCAACCAGTTAATCTTTACCATAGTTCAACATTTCATAGGTGATTCTAGTATTTGGAAAGATAGATCTGTCGAATTCCTTTCCAATCTTAGGTGTAAGACCTTAGTAGACTTTAGATGGTATAAGGATACCTTCCTCACTAGAGTCTTTACCCATGAAGACAACTAAGAACCTTTCTGGAAAGAAAAATTTCTTGTCGGTCTTCCAAAATCTTTAGGAGATAAGGTTGGGGATAAGATCCGTAGTCAGCACCCTAACAACGAGATCCCTTACAAGCAATTAAGTTATGGTCAACTTATTACTTATATCCAAAAGGTAGCCTTGAAGATTTGTCAAGATGATAAGATCCAGTATCAGCTTGCCAAAGAAATGGCTCAAAATTGCAGATATTAGGGTAATTTCTATGAGCAGTTTGGCCTCCCATGCTCCAAGCCCAGGAAACCCAAGAAGCATACCCATAATCCTGATAGACAAAAACCCAAGAAATTTGTTTATCATCGTCATAAGTCAGGAACCCCACCTAGAAAGCTTAGGAGAGAATTCCATACCAAACCTCCCTTTGATAAGGTCAACATTCCTAAGAAACCTGTAGTCTACTAGACTTGGGGCAAACCTGGACATAAAAGTCAATATTGCAGGCTTAAGAAGAAGCTTAGGAACCTTAATCTGGAACCCTCTATTGAAGAACAGATTAATCAGCTTTTAGTAGAATCCTCCTTCAAAGAAGAAACAAATAAGGATACTTCTAAAGGTCACTTTTCAGAAAATCTAAATCAAATTCAAGAGGATGATTTATCTTCGACTGATGAAGACTGTCCTTCCTCCTCCCAAATCAATGTCCTTACCCGTGAGCAAGATCTTCTTTTTGAGGTGATTAATTCTATTTCTGATCCTGAAGAAAAGAAAAAATCTTTTGCTTAAACTTAAAAAATCTTTTGATGAACCATCTCCTTTATCTCTCAAATCTAACAATTTATTAATTAATAACAAGTTTAATCTTAGAGATACTCTGAAGAAGTTTGATAAGAGTATTGTTAAACCAGTAACCCTTCAGGACCTTCAGCATGAAGTTAATCAATTGAAAGCTGAAATTCGCCTTATCAAAGAACAACAAAATGTTCATCAGAACATTTTAAGTGTTCTGCAATATGGTGATCCAACTGATGAGGAAGAACATGTTCAGAATAATCAACCTTCTGATAATGATTCTCCAAATGATTCAGTTAGTCCTGATATTCCACCCAAAATTTTTGAGTTAATTAACCAGTTGACAATTCAAAAATTTTATATTAAGGTCAACATCATTGTTGGAACCTTCATCCTTGAGACTGAAGCTCTGTTTGACATAGGGGCAGATTCGAACTGCATTCAGGAGGGATTAATTCTGACAAAATATTTTGAGAAAACTTCTGAGCGACTTAGTACTGCTAGTGGTTCCAAGCTTCACGTCAATTTTAAACTTTCAAACGCTTTTATTGAAAAGGATGATTTTAAAGTTAAAACTTCTTTTCTTTTAGTCAAAAATCTTAAAATGCGGTTATTTTTGGGAACACCTTTTATCAAATTCATCTTCCCATAACCTTATCAGATAAGGGTATTTCTACTACTTATCTGAATAAACTCATTACTTTCAGATTTCTAAAAAACCAACTGTTAGAAATTTGAACCCAATCTTTTTAAACAAAATTAAATTAATTATCTTAAGGAAGAAATTTCTTATAAGAAAATTGATGATTTGCTTAATCAACCTATTATTTAGAATCGAATCTAGTCCTTGGCCAACCAAATCCAAAGCTCTATCTATGCTGAAATTCCAAATCCAAGGCTCGACCCATCCAAATGAGTCAATAACTCCTTGTCCATTGCAGAAGGAAATCCAAGACCTTATGCAAAAGGGATTAATCAGAAAAAGAAAAAGTCCTTGGTCTTGTTCTGCTTTTTATGTTAACAAACCAACTGAAATTGAGCATGGATCTCCTTGTCTGGTTATCAACTATAAACTGCTCAATCAAGCTCTTCAGTGGATCCGTTATCCAATTCCGAATAAAAAGGATCTTCTCAATCGTCTTTTTTCTGCTAAAATCTTTTCTAAGTTTGACATGAAATCAGGATTTTGGAAAATTCAAATCAGTGAAAGGGATTGTTATAAAATAGCTTTTACGGTCCCTTTTGGACAATATGAATGGAGAGTTATGCCTTTTGGATTAAAAAATGCTCCTTCAGAATTTCAAAAAATTATGAATGACATTTTTAATCCTTACTCCTCTTTTATTATTGTCTACATTGATGATGTCCTTGTGCTTTCCCAATCTGTCGACCAACATTTTAAACATATTAACATCTTTATTCAGGTAATCAAGAAGAATGGTCTTGCTTTATCTAAAACTAAAATCAATATTTCCCAAACAAAAATTTGTTTTCTTGGTCACAACATCTACCAAGGCACTATCACTCCTATTAATCGTGCCATCTAGTTCTCAACCAAGTTCCCTGACTAGATAATCGAAAAAACTCAACTCCAATGTTTTCTCGGCTGTTAAAAATATTTCGCTGATTTTTTCCCTCAACGGAGTAATCTTGCCAAACCTCTTTATGATCGTCTTTAAGAAGGCACCTCCTTCGAGGACCAGTGTTCACACTGATCTTGTTAAACATATTAAATCTCAAGTCCAAAATCTTCCCTGTCTATACCTTCCAAATCCTGCAACCAAAAAGATTGTTGAAATTGATGCCTCTGACATTGGTTATGGTGGTATCCTCAAACAATCTGTCAATGACAAAGAACAAGTAATTGCATTTACTTCAAAACACTGGAATCCTGCTCAGCAGAATTACTCCATAGTTAAAAAGGAAGTTTTAGCAATTGTTTTATGCATATCAAAATTTCAATTTGATTTGCTTAATCAAAGGTTTTTAGTTCGTGTTGATTGTAAATCTGCAAAAGAGATTTTACAAAAGGATGTTAAAAACCTTGCATCAAAATAGATTTTTGCCAGATGGCAAGCTATTTTGAGTATCTTTGATTTTGAAATAGAATTCCTCAAAGGTACCTTCAACTCTCTACCTGACTATCTCACTCGTGAATATTTAATAGGGGAGAAACCAGTAGTAGTAGTCCTATGCCAGATTCAGTGAAATCATCTTCCTCCTCACGAGGAAGAGGAAGAGGCAGAACCACCAAACCAAGACTAGCCGTGGCCGGCTTAATCGCCCATGCAAGGTCTGTATCTTCATCCAAATAGGAAGAAGGTCCCAAAAACCAATCAAAATCTGGGTCATCTACCCAGTCTGGGTCATCCACCTGGATGTTACCTCAATCCATTACTGGGTCTTCCACTTAGACATCCAAACCTCAATCCATTACTGAGTCTGTCACTCAGAAATCCAAACCCCAATCACAAACAAAAGCAGACTATGCCATGCCAATCGAAACTCTTTTGGCCCTTCAAGAACAGGGTCTTACTAATAATTGTAAACCAACCAAAGGCTTGCAACCATGGGCTGACATTACTTCTGAAGATGAAGATAATGAAAGCCTTGCAACCATGATCAGAAATCTATCCTAAACACCCATAATCGTAAACCAACCAAAAGGCAAAGCCATTGTTCAACAACCCGAACCTTTGGCAGTCCAAAAGCCTAAATCTCAAACCCAGTATGTCTCAAAAAACAAGTATCAGGACGTCTTCCAAATGGAACCTGAGTTTTAGGATCCCAAGCCAAACAAGATTCCCCAAAAAATCTTCCCTAAAGACTTTCAGGGTAATTAGTTCCATTATATGCCAACCTCTTTGCTCATGACAAGACATTTTTATGGAAAAGGAGAATGAAGACGCCTGCTCCTCATCCAAGAAGTCATATATATCTCACTCTCTTTCTCTTCCTCTTTCAATGTTTACATCGTGTGTGTGCAACTCTCTATCCTATTACTCAGCTTTTGTTGTTCATACTAATTCTCAATGTCATTAATTAAAAATTAAAAGAATGAAAAAAAATTATTAAGTAGCATAAAATCGTTTCATTGTACTCATTTTGTTAAGTAGCATAAAATCTAAATTCTTTTTTGTTAAGAAAGGGAATTAAAAAGATTTCTGTGGAATATAAATATTCAAACAATAAAATATTCACTTTGAATTTAATTTTTCAAACTTTTTTAAATTAATACTTTCGCTTACATTTGTTTCACTCTTGCATGCACTTTTTTCCTTATTTACGTGACAATAAAAAATACAAGATTTAGAATAGAAACACATAACACATTTCAAGAACACTTACAATAAACCCTCAGCTTCACAAATATATACTTCTAAATATTGAATGTAGTAGCATATTTTTTTTATGTATTAAATATTTTCTTTTTTAACATGTTTTTATTTTATTTCCATAATTGGGACATCAGTTATTATATTTTTGGAAATGAGCGTAAAAGACACCAAGTTCAAGATTTTACACATGGTTTTTGTATCTTTAGTTATCTATTAGGAGTTTAATATTCAATTTGGAGTCTGGTTAATTTTGAGTTTCTGGAGTAAGTTTCTTCTTGTAGATGTTGATGATTTACAAATGAATGCACTGGAAAAATCCCATCCAATTGAGGTAAGAAGTTGTCAGTTTTTATATCTTGTATGGTTCATGTTTTCTGCTCTTGCTTATTAGCTTACCTCTTATACCCCTCTTAAAAGAAATGGGAAGTAACATTATTAGTGTAATTGTAAAGCATAATTGGATCAACCAATTGATTTATAAAATTTACTCCTTATTGGCATATTTTTAGGTAGAAATTCCACATGCACACTCAGTTATCAAAATTTTGGAAATTCCCCATGCTATGTATGTACTCTTCTTACTTCTTACTCTCATCTTTTATATGGGTAAATATTAATTTATTACTTTTTGTAAGAAATCTCACTTGAGTTATGGTTTATTTCTTCCATTTTGTAATTTTTTTTCTAGTTCCTGTATCTAATTTTGCTTTCGTTTATCTTTTAATTTTGTAATTTTTTATTTATTATTTTAAAAAAATGATATTCTAAGAAGATTCTTTGAAAAATCGTCTTAGAATTATACATTCTAGATGTTTTTTGAGAAAACCATCTTAGAATTTTGTGGTTTTTTTATTTAAAAAAAGGCATTCTAAGACAGTTCTTTTGAAAAAAAAAAACTGTCTTAGAATTCTCCCTTTTTTTATTTTTTAAAAAATTTTAAGACGGTTCTTTGAAAAACTGTCGTAGAGTGTATACATTCTAAGACGGTTTTTCACATAACTGTCTTATAATTTAATGTTTTTTTTAATTTTTTATTTTAAGAAAATACATTCTAGGACGGTTAGTGAAAGAACCGACGTAAAAATTGACATACGAAGACGGTTTTGAAAACTGTCATGGAAAATGTTGATTTTCCACGATATTGACTACGAAGATGGTACAAGAATCGACGTTGAATGACTAAAAGAACCGTCATAAAAGACCTGTTTTGTAGTAGTGAAACCTGTAAATTAGTCATCCAGATTGTATGTCTTGAAAGTTTTAGTCAACTTTACAAAAAATATCCTTCATTTTGTAGAATAAAAAATGGCGACAAATATAAACCTAAAGAGTGACTTCATGGATGGAGGCCATAGCATGACGCATGGCATGACCATGAAGCTCGAGCAAACGAACTTAATATCACATTTCAATATAAAACCTTAAAACTTAGGTTTTTAGATTTTTCTTTTAATTATATGATGCTCAACTTTTTAATTTCTACTAAATATGGGATTTCACCTTCATATCTATAGTGCAACATTGTTTTTACCACATAAATGCATGTTAATAATAGGAAATCAATCACCAAAGCAGCAAATAGTGTTGTTGAGTTGCGCCAGAGAGTTTGATAGCATATATTACGCAATGGCTATTATTCTTCATCACAAGAAAAGTCAAATTCTTTTACTAGTTCATGTTACATGCAAATATGAACTAATGTCAAATAATGTAGATGAAACTGCTGCAGCTAGATTGGACTATAATTGTACTGAAACATTTATTGATGGATCACCTATTTTATTGATTACAATTAACCAACAAATGGATCCGGAAGGTATATCAAGAAATATATCAAGAAGGTAAATATTTCACTCAAAAGCAGCAGAGACAGGGGCTGGAGGATTAGCGAGAAATATATCAAGAAGTTGATCAATTGATGTGTAGTTATAATCAGGATATAGGCTTGAAGCTTCAAGGTCATTTTCCCCTAGCTCAAAGTTCACGAGGTCCCCTCTAACAAATATACTATGAATAATGGAAACTGGAATATTATGTGGAGGGGGTAAGGCTGCAACAACATTGAAAAAGTTTACCATTAGTCAACTCAAGGATAATTTGTCAATTTTAACATAACAAATTTTGAAGAAAATAATCTAAATTGAAAAATGCAAAGTTTCTATATCTTTAGTATTTACACAATATTTATCAAAATCTTCATATCAAGTAAAATAAAAGTTAATGTATATACTTGATTAAATATGTCTTACTCTGTGATAGATTGACAATCTCTTCCTCAGCAACAAATTCCTTGCGAAAATTCTGACCAGCCTTTTGCTCCCACAATGATATCAACTCATTTTGTGATATGATATTCTTCGAGGGTCGGTAAATAACAACACGATTACATGTTCTTGGATCATTTGCTACTTTAATAGTGTACATGGCGATATCTTCTTCATAATTTAGCACAGCTGATGAATACGATTTTTACATGAGATAACAGATGACCTAATGTGTAGAAAATATAAATGTAAAAATATTTAAGAAAATATTTTAATTAATAAAAGTTATCATATTGATAATAAAAAATATACATTAAATCTAAAAACAAAAGCATTTTGAACTTTTTTATCATATAAAAATTTAAAAAGTAATTTAATTAATAAAATTTTATTTTATTCTTAATTTATAAAAATTTTATAAAGTTATTATTGATTGAAAAGTTTAGTATTGTTAGTTAAAAAATAAAATATCCTTTAATTATATAATTAAGAAAAATAAAATTTAGTACTTTAATGTAGCATTTGACCTAATATATTTTGAATTTTATTTTTCTTAAAATAAAAAGATGACTAAAATTTTTTTACAAAAAAAAACCTTTTTTAAAAAATAGTTTCTTTTAATGAAGAAAATTTTGGAAAAAAAACTTTTCAAAAAATTTAGTTTTAGGAGCTTTTAATATCTACTTTTACTTTCCATTATTTGTTTTAAATGATCTCAAGACTCAAGAATACATTACTTAAAAATATTAAAACTTTTAAATAAATTCTGAACTAACATTATTAACTTTTTCATTAATTTAAATAACCTCAAACACCATAGTCATGTGGCTCGTGGGAATATGTACCTTTGGTGTCACCGTTGCCATAGACAGTAATATGGTTGTTTTTCTCGTTAGGACGAAGCAAATAATTAACAAAGTATGCACCAAAACAATTTGCAGAGATAAAGGTATAGGGGATCCCAACTGCTTCAATTTTCCTTCTAATTTTTCTTTTCTTATCGAGAAAAGCTTGAAACGGAGGAAGAGGGTTTACTCTATCCTCTTCCACTCCAAAATCTGACGGAAGGAATCTCTGCAACACCAAATAATAAGAAAATAACTATCATTTCAATAACTAATATAAGTAGTTCCACAATACAATGTCATGGTAGTGTTAACGCAATATATAATTGCAATCAAGAGATAAACTTTTTTCTAGACGGGTGAAGATCAAAAGTGTGTTTAATTCAATTTAAGAGGATAATAATTTTTTGGAAAAAAATACTATACACTAATAATATCTGTAACAATGTGAAGTATTTTTATATTATTATTTAATTATAAACCAACATGTATTAAATATATTGGTACGGCTCACAATCGTTAGCATAATATACCCCAGACGAACTTTACTCTTGTTTCCCTTGTGCAGTCTTACTTTCTGTTACCATTGGCTTTAGATGCATGATAGATCAACATAAGGGATTTCTTTATCCATTTACTGAACTTAGGGATATTTACCATGGTTTCCCGATCTCCTATGAAAATATTGTCCAGCTTAGTCGCTAACAGATTCATACTGATCTTCCACAAATCTAACAAAAACAAATCTTTCACCACGCTCTTTTCTAGGCATGACAACGAGACCCGAATCTGTGGGTACCTGTCATGATTTTAACGAAGAAAAATCGAGTTTATCGTGTTCGGATTTGGATTTAGGGTTTTCCCGTAACATAAATTTGGGGACAGGGTAGATTTGGTATTGATGATATCCGTCCCGCCCCCGAACCGCCATACTAAATTACAAAAATACCCTTATATATATAAATAAGAAGAAAACCCGAAAGCCTAACTCTCACCCTCACTTCTCACTTCTCAGTTTCCATTTGGCCATTTCTGGTACTCGACGGTAGCTTTTGTCTCACACGACTCACTCACGCACCGTCGTCACTCACGTTGTCACGCACCGCCAATAATTTCTCTTACTCATAACTTCTCTTACGACCTGGTAGCTTATCTTTGTCGTTGCTATGGTTGTGGCTTTTACAGCAGCCACCGTGGGTTTCCTATGCAGTGGCTTCAATGGGGGTTTCTTATTGTAAATAGGCATATAACTGGGTACAATCGCTCTTGGGCCTGTAGTTCCGTTCACGATTGTCACTATCCTTCTGGTGTCGTCTTATAAGTATGCTTGTTTGTTTGTGAATCATAACTGCATGTATTTGCTGTAGTTTATATATATATATATATATATATATATACATATATATGTGTGCGTGTGTGTGTGTATGTATATTATTTTTCAGTTGCCAAGGAGATCAATTAAAATGCCATTGTTTATTGGTGTAGGTTTGCGTATGTGAGACAGGAGGATCTCTTTTTCTCGCAGTTCACAGTGCGGGAGACGTTGTCTCTTGCTACAAAACTCCAGCTTCCTAACATATCTTCTGCGGAAGAGAGGGATGAATTCGTGAACAGTCTCCTTTTCAAACTAGGGTTGGTGAGTTGTATACTGGAACTTGTGTTAGTGGCAATAGAAAAGGGGATTGTGCAGATTGAAGGGTCAATTCAGTCAAGTGAGAGGAGCAATTTGGTGGCAAAAGCAGAAGGTATGGATGGGAAATCTTAATCACGTTATTGACTTATCGTCTATGAAGCACGGATACGTTCAATTTCTTTTTCCAACATATCGGACACATGTAACACCCCAATATTTCTCTGTAAATGTGTAAATTATGCAATATTTAATCAATTAGCAATATGTCTATAAAGTAATAAAAATTACAAGAATAACCTTGGATGTAATTACCAAAATGTCCTTGGACAATTTCATAAATGATGCTTATGTCCCTAGGATGAAAATGACAATTTTGCACTGGACAACTTTGGAAATGATCAACATATCCCTAGATATTTTAGTAAGATATTTTTGGGGAAAAGACATGAATATCCTTGAACAATTTGGATAATTACCATTATGTTCCGAGGGTGGCAAATGACCAAAATACCCCTAGGTATTTTAGCAAGATATTTTAAGAAGAAAATCTTATAAATACCCTTGGATGTCCAATAATACCTGTAGGGCGATTATTACAAAGATACTCTGAATATTTTTCAGAAATGATTATTATATCCCTAGGGTAAGTGGTGAAATTACCAAAATACCCTTTAGGTCAAAAATGATCAAGATGACTTGAGAAATTTGTGGGAACCTCAGTATTGGATAAAATGCTTTTAGATAATAAATTATTAGCAAGGTTGATGGCAGAGAACTCTAAAATAAGGTTTCTACGAATTTTGAAAGACAGGATGAAAAGAGCTTAATCTAGACTATCTTGAGTATCATAAAATTATGAGAAAAGTATGGATATAATCTATAGGATTTTCCCTTAATTATGGGATAAATAGATTTTTTTTACTAAGTGAGTTTAGTAATTTTACTAATTAAAAGCAAATTGGACTAATAAGAACTTAGAATTTTGCTATTACATGAAATAAGAAAGAAAATTTAGGTTCTAGGAAAAGCCTTGGCCGTGTGATATGAGATCAAGGGAGAAAGCTTTAAGAAACTTCAAGATGGACACATGGAAGGTGGAAATTGGATGGCC
>PYAF01006220.1:325173-403227 GCA_007407185.1 Glycine tomentella | reverse complement strand
AGGAATGTTTAAGAAGTTTAAACCTTTCAGTTGAATGAATAATCCATTGGAAAGATAATATTATATAGCAAATGGTTTACTAAAGTTTATGCTTTTATTTAATGTTCTATAAATTCCTAAGTATACGTATTAAATTTTATATGTTTATTATGTTAACCTATTTTAATAAATGTTTAAGCTTTGATGTATTATTATTATTTGTTCCAAGAATTATATGGCTAGAAAAATTGTGAACCCTTGAATAAATGCAAATATTTGGATGATTTGTATGATGTGAGGAATAAAGTTTTACATCGTTCCTTCAAGTGTTTATGCAACTAAGATTGATTGTTAAGTGACTAATGAAATGTTTTTGTTTAAAGGCTTGAGAACCGTGTGGTTGATGTATGATTTATAAAATTTTATGTGATGAATGAAACAAAGTTGTGCGTATGGAATAATCATTATCAATGTGCCTTTGAATATGATGACCTTTGGTTTATAGAGATACTAACGGAAGAGTAATATGGATGATGATATATGAGAATGATTATTCATGCATGTTTCATTCATATGCATATGCCCGACGGAGGTTAAGCCGTGTTGCCCTGCGGGGGTTAAGCCGTGATGTTGACCTCAAGAGGAGGTGTCAGATAGCTGAGAATTGAGACGAGCGTTTAGACAAAAGGTATCTAAGCTAGGGGGTAGCCACAGTGGGGAGATCACCTACCCATGATGATCACATTTTGTGTGGGTGTGAGTCCTTTTGCAACACTGACCTACCCTGACTGGTCGATCCAATATGTGCCATTGGGATGGGGCTATCTTGACTATGGCCATGTGTGGAAAGTTGATAGAATCATGCCTCATGCATTTTCATGCAATTCTTATGATAAATGTTATGTTGGTTTTTGATAAATTATTCTGATATTTAAACTCTGTTTATCTTGAACTTACCCTATTTGTGTTTGTGGTTGACACCTGTGATGACCCCAATTTATTTGGGCGAGCAGAGGAACAGTAAACTGGGAATGACGTTGAAGAAGATGTGATGAAGAAACTGGATGAACTGTGCTGTGAAAGTGATTTTCTGTTGGTCTGTATGTTGTATTTGACTGTCTGTATATTACTTTGAGACAATATATTTTGGACTGTATATAGACTGTTTATATTAAACTATATTTGGACTGTATGTTGCGATGAACTCACGAACGTAGTAAGTTAAATAGCTCGTTTAGAATACTAGTTTTACGTAAACGAATTATTTAAGAAAAGGAAAAAAAAATTACTCATAAAAGTAATAAAGAATAAATTAAGTATAATAGATAATAAGCGATGGAAACTTCGGCGTTACAACACACGTCCGATACGAATTTGTTCGGATACTCTATTTTTACGTATCAAAATTTCAAAATTTGTTCTTCCTCCGTTTTGAGCTCACGTCTTCTGTCACTTGGTTCGTCGTCACACTCAGGGATGATGGAGGTGGCCACGTGGTGGCGGTGCATGGGGCTGGACAGGGCAGAGGTGGCAAAAAGCGGGTGGCATAGCGAGATCGACAGAAGGACCACCGTCGTTAGGGAGCGCTCGATGGAGCTTTTTTCGAGCTTCAGGGCATTTAGGGCTTAAAGCCGCGAACGGCTGCCTTAGGCTTCCATCATGGCGTGCTTCTAGGCGAGGGATTTGCAGAGGGATTCATTAGTGGCGGCCATGGGAGAAGACGATATGGAGTGTGAGACGATTTGCTATTTTTTGGTGAGGGATATGCTGTTTTTGCTATCGCTCTCACTCTCACGATATCTCGTGTTTTTTAGTGTCATAGACCTGGGCTCAGTTGGGCCTTACCATTGGCAATTGCTTCCTGCACTTCCTTTTACTTCTTTAATTGCTCTACTTGACGTGAAATGTCCCCATTAATGTAGGTTTTAAGTTTACATCTATATAAAAAAATATTATTTAATACTAAAACGTATCGAAAACGTATCGAAATATTAGAATTTTTGAAGAACGTATCAAAGTTTCGTATTAGAAACGTATCAAAAACGCCGTATCGGTATCGGTGCTACATAACTTATCGTTCTATTGATTGGAATTGGATATCCCGAATCATATACCTCCTTCTGAATTATTTTCCCCTATTACTAATCTTAATTAAACTCAATGTGGTAAATTCTTATTTTTCTTTTTCTTCTTCGAGCCAAGTGCAATTATTCAATCATAGCGGTCAATACTCTGTGTCTTTTGAGAGTTGTGAATCGTGAGGGATACTAAACTGATATGTATATATGCCTTTATCTATGGCTAATTTGATTGCACTCAACGGTACCAAATCACTTGGATGTTTGGTATGATTTTTCAATAATTTGATGGTCTGATTAGCTATTCATGTCAGCACAGCATGTTAACTGTGCAAAAGATATCATTAAATGTTCCATTTGAAGGTAAAATTAGCAAATAGTGTTTCCACAGGTTACAATCTTCTATAAGAAAGACTAACTTATGAACCTATTGACATTATCATTAGCAACTTTTCTGAAGCTAACGACTAGTTGTCTTATATCCTCCCTTATTTACTACTTTAGCTTCCATCATCATTTTAAATAGGATATAGGAAACGAGAGGTGAAAAGCAGGTTATGTTGGCTAATTTGCACTTTTTCTAGTATTTTAATAATGAAAGTAAATAGAAAAAAGACTTGTAGCTTCAACTTCATATTTTGACCAGGGATTAACAGGAAGCATTGCATCTCCTAATTTTCTATTGCAGTCTTGTTAATTTTCCAGTGATATTTTGTTTCACTGTGCATTGAAGGAGAGCGATTTTCAATTTACTTGCTTTCCTGTGTATTCTTGTTTATGTTATGTGATGTTGAATTGTTGATGATAATTTTACTAAGCTCTTTCTTTAGATATATTTTGCATCACACCACCCAAACATGTTTATTACATGAAAGATGCAATCCTACGCACTGAATAAGTTGGTTATGGTTGAATTTCTCATTTGTAAATGTGAGAGAAAGGTTTCTTTGCAAGAAGAACAAGAAATCATATAAGAAATAATAAGCTAGCTAATTGCCTCATTAGTAATAATAGTCCTTATGCTCCATAAACTCACTATTCTTCTATGCTATATATTTTGAATAATTTCAATTTAAAAAAAAGCAGCATTTAGGTTGTTGATTGGAAAAGAATATTCATGACCACAGAAACAAGAAAAAAAAAAGGCTAGCTATCAATTGATTGATTATTGAAACAAAGAAAATTTTTCCACTATGCAAGTACTTGAGCGGAGGCGGGGAAACCTGACCCCCAACAAGGACGGGGATGGGTATGTTTTTAAACCCCAATGGGGGATCGGAGACAAGGATGGGGTGCGGTTGGGGATGGGTTTTAGAGTCAAGGGCAAAGATGGGAAATGCAATACTCGTCCCTGTCCCGTCCCATTGCCATGCTATTTAATATATATTGGGTAAATTAAAGTGATTAATTAAATATGTCCAAATAGATTTCCTAAATAAATATGGAATAAATGGATGAATACCAATGTTGGGCCAATTAGGTTTAATGGGAGTTTACTGGCTCAACAATAAACACTATATATAAGATTATGGTCCCCAATATGTTAAATCAAGCTTCTTTCTTTCTTGTCTAAAGAATACCCTCTAAGAAGTAATTTGACTGAGGAAGACTAAAGCTCATAAGAAAAGACTGAAGAGTTAGAAGATTAAATATAAATCACTATTGTGATAGAAATATGTAAGCATTAATTGTTCAAGATTTCTTGATGATTTAATATGATGATTCTGAAATTTTATTGGGTGATAGTTTTCACTGTGAGAATTTTGGAATTAATTTACCTTCAATTGGTATTAGAGTCATTATCATATTAAATTATCGATAAATTATTTGTGAATCCATAAATATCAAATTTATATTGCATAGTGCTGCAAAATTTAAATGATGCAAGATGACAAATAGCGGAAACATAGTTTATCAATTGTTTGATAATTCGGAATCAACTACAGGCAAATAGCAGAAACGTAGTTTATCAATTGTTTGATAATATTGGAATCAACTATGGGCAAATAGCGGATAAGTTGTTTATCAATTGTTTGATAAAATCTGTTATCATATAAAATCTCTAAATTGTTTGAATATAAAATAAAATAAAATTGAAAGGAAGCAGTAACGGAATGAGGCTATAATTAAGGAGGAAACGATTGTGGAGTGGTGGTCCACAGTTTTTAAATATATATAATTCCCCTTATTTTTGTTTCAATTGATAATAACATTTGTTATTATATATAATCTTCCAAATGATGATACTATATTTTATTGAAAAAAATTGCTGGAATATTTTTTAGTATTTAAAGATATTATTGTCAGTAATTAAATAATATTTTATTATCAAGAATGACATTCAATCCATTATGATAAAGTTTGGGTAATTTTATTAATAATCTCATTCAGAAAATTAAGAGCAATGAAATTAAGGAACTTAGACATTTAATTAAATAAAATAAACATTTGGTTTATGTTTGTTTTATTTAATTATTATTGCTTTTAATCGTCTTATATTTCATAATAAATTGATTGAAACAATATTGTTATCAAAGTAACCTCTGTTGTGGATAATTCATTATTATAAAGTATAAAGATGAATATATTTATTATTTATGTGAATAATCATCGACCCAAAGGAAGATTATTATTTGGTCAAATAATATATAAACATGTGGTAATAAATATGTGATGATTATAAAGATTTTCATGTAAGCAGTAGTCTGCCCAAAGGAAGGCTATAGCTTAACAGAATTTATTGTCAATATTTGTTTACTGTGTTGAGAGTACCACTTACTGATTGATATTTTGGTCCAAAGATCAAATGTTAATGTTGTTCTAGGTGTCTTGTAAATGGGCCCATGTTGATTTGGATTGTTTTTGTTAATATCATGTATATGTATTTTATTTTAATTGTGCATTTGGTATGACATGGATATTAAATATGTTATCTTATTTGTTCTCTATATAGTTTTTGCTAATACTGTTAATTATGCTACTCAAGTAAACATGATTCCTATGTTAAATGGGATGAACTTTAAATTATGAAAAGACAATGTGGAAATTGTTCTTGGTTGCATGGATCTAGATCTTGCGCTAAGGATGGAGAAACCCACTTCCACTCTGGAAAATCCAAATTTGGATTACATAGAGAAGTGAGAGCGCTCTATCCACATGAGTCTGATGATCATAAAACGCTCCATTCTTGAGGTGTTTTAAGGCTCTATTATTGCGGCCACTAATGCTAGGAAGTTCCTCAAAGAAATTGAGCAATATTTTGCTAAAAATGAAAAAGCGGAAACAAATAACATATTAACAAAACTCGCAACCATGAAGTATGAAGGACAGAGGAACATAAGGGAGTACATTATTGAGATGTCTAATCTTGTTGGATAACTCAAGGCACTAAAGTTAGAGCTATCTGATGATTTGCTTGAAACCTATGTTGAAGAAGCAAAAGAAGCATGATAAAGAATTTACCTGCTATTTTTGTAAGAAGAGTGGACACATGAAGAAATAGTGTTCCAAGTATGTTGCATGACGTGAAAAGAAGAGTAAGACTCTTGCTTTTGTTTGTTCTGAAGTTAATTTGGCTTTTGTACCTAAAGATACTTGGTGGGTAGATTCTGGCGCTACTACTCATATAAGTATGATGAAAGATACATCTTTGTGGGCAATGGCAAGAAAGTTTTAGTAGAAGCTATTGGGAAATTCAAATTATTGTTAAAGACTAGTGTTTATTTGGATTTGATTGAGACTTATGTTGCACCGCCATTTAGACAAAATTTGATTTCTAATTCTAGTTTGGACAAATATTCTTATTTTTGTTCCTTTGGAAATAATAAAGTTAGTCTTGCTCTAAATTCAAATGTTATTGGTACTGGTTCTTTAATTGATAATCTTTATATGCTTGATACTGTTATTTTGATAACGACATTTTGCACTCTAGTGCACGAGATACAAAGAGAAGAAATAGGACTCTTAAGGATATGGTAAGAAACATGATTAATCATTCTTCTTTACCTGAGTCACTTCGGGGAGAAGCATTAAAGACTTCAGTTTATATTCTTAATAGGATTCTAACTAAGGCAGTGACCAAAATCCCCTATGAGTTATGGACAAGAAAGAAACCTAGCATAAGGCATTTACATATTTGGGGTTGTCCAGCTGAAGCAACGCCTTATAAGCCTAATGAAAGAAAGTTAGACTCAAGAACTATTAGCCTCTATTTTGTTGGATATGTTGAACGCTCTCGGGGCTTTAAAGTTTTACTATCCCACTACGAGATCAATTTTTGAAACGGGAGATGGGAGATTCCTTGAGGATGTTGACTTTGAAGGGGGAGATAAAGTAAGAAATGTTGTCTTTGAGGAAGAGAATTATGTTTCTTTTCCTAACGTTGTCATCATTCCTGACGTTGTCGTCATTCAAGATGCAACTCCAGTACAAACAATTAATGATCAGGCTCTTATTCCTAACATCATTCCAGAACAAGACAATAATTAAATTTTCGCAATAGTACCTATGGAACAAAGTCAACAACTTCAAGAATTATCATTAAGAAGATCCACTAGAGATAGGAGAAGTGAAATTTCAAATGATTATATTATTTTCCAACAAGTCTAAGATAGTTATAATGCTCATAAGTGGATTGATGCCATGAAGGATGAGATGAAATCCATGAAAGACAATGACGTTTGGGATCTTGTCGAGTTACCTGAAGGTATGAAATCTATTGGCTGTAAATGGATATTTAAGACCAAAAGGGATTCAAAAGTAATATTGAAAGATATAAGGCTCATCTCGTCGCTAAGGGTTTTACTTAAAAGGAAGACATAACTATAAAAAAGAATTTCTCTCCAGTTTCCTCAAAAGACTCTTTTAGGACAATTATGGCACTTGTGACTCATTTTGACTTAGAGCTACATCAAATGGATGTTAAGACAATGTTTCTCAACGACAACATTGATGAGACAATTTATATGACCCAGCCAGAAAACTTTGTTTCTGGAGATTCAAAGTCTATGGTTTGTAAGCTAAAGAAATCCATCTACGGTCTCAAACAAGTTTCTCGTCAATGGTATCACAAGTTTCATCAAGTTATAATCTCTTATGGTTTCGAGGTGAACATGGTGGAAGATTGTGTATATCACAAATTTAGTGGGAGTAAATATATCTTCCTGATTTTATATGTTGATGATATATTACTTGTCAGTAGTAATATATGCTTATTGCACGAAACCAAGAAATTTCTCATTAAGAATTTTGAGATGAAAGATCTTGGTGACGTCTCTTTTGTATTAGGAATTTAGATACTCCGAGATCGTTCTTGAGGTATTCTTGGGTTGTCATAAAAGAGCTATATTGAAAAGATTTTGGAAGAGATATGCCCATATCTAAAGGAGATAAGTTTAATCTTGAACAATGCCCAAAGAATAAACTTGAGACAATGGAAATGGAAAAGATTCCCTATGCATTAGCTGTAGGAAGTCTAATGTATGCTCACATATTGGAGGTCAGACAAATTAGAGATCATCGGGTATACTGACTCTGATTTTGCTGGATGCCAAGATATATGAAGATCCACGTCAGGTTATGTCTACATGTTGGCTAGAGGAACTATTTCTTGAAAAAGTGTTAAGTAGACACTCATAGCTTCCTTTACTATGACCGCTGAATTTGTAGCTTGTTTTGAGGCATCCAACCATGGGGAATGGCTGCGAAATTTTGTCATAGGGTTGCATATAGTAAGTTGTGTTGAAAAGCCACTAAAGATTTATTGTGACAATAAGTCAGCAGTATTGTACTCCAACAATAACAAAAGTTCTTCAAAATCGAAGCACGTCGATATAAAGTTTTTGGTTGTTAAAGAAAGAGTTTAGAGTGGTCAGATTTCCATAGGACACATAGGGACAAACTCCATGCTTGTAGATCCACTTACTAAAGGCTTAGCGCCTAAGGTTTTTCACGAGCATACTGCTCATATGGGTGTTGTTTTGTTTGATGACACTATGATTTATTGGGAGTTCATTATGTTGGTGTTCTATGTAAAATTATTTATATGTTTATTGTTTGCAGAATAAAGATTTTGATGTTATTTTCCTTCTGAATGTGTATTTTTGTGCTTGTTTCTGCTTTGTGTATGTGAAAATTAAGGATTGATCACATAAGGACTAAAGAAGAACCAGTTGAAAATAGGCATGGTAGAGATCACATTGCATATAATTTCCATGTCACTCATTCATACTTGATCTATGTTGTTGAATATATTGGTGTGATGACCATGGAAGGTTTAGTTACGCCTAAGAGTGACAAAAGTCTTCATGATCTCATATTGATATAGGAGATGAACCAGATTGTATCTAAGGAGGAATCTAAAAATAAATAGCATACAGTTGCATACTAAGGATATATGATATAATTATATCAGGTCAATATGTAGCCCAAGTGGGAGATTGTTAGGAAATTAAACTTTCTGACGTTATTATGTGCTACATATTGTGTTAATAATTATATTATGCTATTGAATATATATTGGGTAAATTAAAGTGATCAATTAAATATGTCAAAATAGATTCCTAAACAAATATAGGATAAATGGATGGATACTGGTGTTGGATCAATTAGATTTAATGACAGTTTTTTGACCCAACAATAAACACTATATATAGGGTTATGGTCCCCAATATGTCAAATTAAGTTTTTTTCTTTCTTTCCTATCTAGAGAGAATACCCTTTGATGAGTGATTTGATTGAGGAAGACTAAAGCTCATAAGGAAAAATCGAAGGCTAGAAAATTAAAGATAAATCATTGCCGTGATGGAAACAGATACAAATTATTTATTTAAAATTTCTTGATGATTCAATATAATGATTCTAGGGTTTTATTGGGTGATGGTTTTCATCATAAAGATTTAAAAATTAATTTTCCTTCATGAAAGCCTTCTCCTCTTAGCCGTAATAACCGAACACATTCAATCTCCTTTGCTCCGTTGTTGACAGGAAAATTAGTGAAGAATAGAGAAACTAGATCTTTGTTCCTCCTCCTTCTCACTTCTCTCCAGTCTCCTTTTTCTCTATCCATTCTCTCTTGTCTATATCAATATGATATTATCTTGTACTATTACGTCAGTACATATGTTCATATATATATATATATATATATATATATATATTATACCCAAATGTGCTCTAGCTAATTAATATGTTGAAAAATAATTTGATTGATGGAAATGTACGTACCTTTATATTACCAGCAACTTTGATAGCATCTATAATTTTTAGTTGTTCCATCACTTGAGGGTATGGAAGAACACATATCACAATGTCTACTTGTTTAATCACTGCCACAATCTGCTCATGTTCAAGTTCTCCCTGTGCTTGCAATTCAGACTCATTAGGAAACTGAAATCTTCAACTATATATCATCTATTTCCAAGAGATCGAGATTGATATATATATATATATATATATATATATATATATATATATAAATTTAAGAGAGAGAGAGAGATGAAGAATAGACTAACATACATGGACAAGTGTGATCCCCATGGAGTTGAACTCCTTGCAAAGTTGTAACTTGGAGGGAGGAGTATGTGAATTGATAGGGCGAGTGTAGACCAAAGTTGGATGGCCTAAAGAGACACTTGCCCCTACCAAATACTTACCAAGGTAACCAGTTCCCCCAAATACAAGAATCCTATTCTTCCTCTCCATATTATTTTAGTACTCTCTTTTGCAAATCCATGCTTAACTTGCCCCTTCAATTAAATACTTGTGGTATCACATGCCCGGCCTTACCTTTTTTTTTTTGTTTTTTTTAAATTTGTTCAGCCAAAAATATGTATTATTAATGAGGTACCAGCAGTACCATATCACAAATTAATTACATGAAATGTTTCCTCCCTGCAGTTAATACATACGATTCGACGGGGATAAGAAAAAAAGGGGGAACAAATACCCTTTCCCATCATAAAAATGGTCCCTGCATGCATGATACGTATCCTTCAACCACCTAATCATGCCTGCCAAAAGTAGTTCCTTCATCAATGTTTCCACCAATCTCTGGACATAACCTTCACGCGTAACAAGTGGTCCCATGTTGCATATCGTGGGTATTCGAATGGCACTTTTTTTTTTTTTTTGTCTTTTTAACGTTCATGGATGAATATCAAGTATAACCATAGCTAGATTGGCGTTAAAACTTAAAACTAGTTTAGCTTCTAATGCGTAAATTATAATGATAGGGTTACCATTAATTTAAATGAAAAAATAATTTGATTTGAAAACTTGTAGTTACTATTTACTAGGGGTGGGCAAAAAAATCCATATCCATAAAATAAACTATATTCAATCCAATCTAATCCATTTAAATAGACTAGTTTCATATTCAAATTCATTTTTTTGGATTTTAAATCCAATCCAATTAATTGGATATGAAATGGATATAGATTGAATATTTGTTTGGATTTTTAAATCTAATTTTTTTGTCAACTTTGATTGAAACTATTTTTTTGGTCGACGTCAACTAATGATGATTTTAAGTTGTCATCGTTGAGTCTATTTTTTGGTCAATGTCGGTAAGGTTTTTTTAGTCAACATTGATTGAGACTATTTTTTGTCCGACATCAGTCGATGCTATTTTTTTTGCCAATATCTGCTAGATTTTTTGTCAATGTCTGTTGAGATTATTTTTTATCGACATCAAGTAGGTTTTTCGCTCGACGTCGACTATGATTTTTTTTGTTGACGTCAGACGAGACTATTTTTTGCCGATATCGGTTGAAAAAATATCGATCGACATCAGCCAAAAAAATCTAGTTGACGTCGGCCAAAATATTTCTCCAATTGACACCGATCGAAAAAATCATAGTTGATGTAAAAAATATCCCTAGCTAACGTTAGTCAAAAGAAATAGTCATGATTAATGTTGACTAACAAATCCTAGTTGTTGCCAACAAAATATAGTTTCAACCAACATTGGCAAAAAATTATAGCTAACGTTGAAAAAAAAAAAAGTCCTAACGAATGTTGGTAAAAAAATATCAATGATCGACATCGGCAAAAAAAAAAAAACCTTATCAATGTTAGCCACAAAAATCCTAATCAATGTTAGCCAAAAATTAGTCACGATCGATGTCGATCGAAAAATCCCTAGTCAATGACGGCCAAAAAATGCACTGACTAAAAATCTGGCCGATCTCAACCAAAAAGTAACCCTATATAAGATCGACCAAAAACATCATTGACCAATGTCGATTGAAAATGCATTGACTAATGTCAGCAAAAAAATAGTCTTGGTTGATGTTGGTCTAAAAATGTCTAGATCGATATCTGTCGAAATTACTTTGGTTGATGTATGCCAAAAATACAATAACCAATATCTATAAGAAAATAGTTTTAACCAAGGTCAGTTGAAAATAGCTCTTAAATTGATAGGTACTAAGTTTTCAGTTTTTAGCATTTAATAACTAAAATTTATAAAAAAAAAATCTTACAGCATTTAAGTGGATATAAATTGGATATATCCAAATCCATATCCATTTAAATGGATTAGATCTTGAATCTAAATTGTTTTTTAAAAAATATGGATATGAATTTAAAAATCCAATCTATGCCCACCCCTACTATTTACCGGTGGTTAGGGTCCTACTGTTTGGTCTATCGGCCAAAGAGATTATTGTTGCAGCAGTGGCATAGCAAGGGTAGGTACATGCATGTACAATTTTGTTTGATAGAAGTGAAAAATTAAGAAAAGAGAATGAAAATAGATGGAAGATTAAAAAGAAAAGTTTGGTTAAGATGAATTAGAAAGGAGAGAGTTAGAAAGTAATGAACCCTCCTTACAAATATTGAGCAAATTATATTTCGATTTTATATTTTTTGAATTGCACATAACATTATTGTTTTCTTTATCCCTATACAATATAAACTTTCTTAATTTTTTTGAAAATATTACACTCACATTACCAATATATTACACTAGCCACTTAATTGTTAAAACTTATTATATAGTATACTCTTAATTAGAAGAGAGGTTAGTATAAATGTTAAAAGAAAAAAGAAAAAACATTGTGTGCAATCCAAAATAAAAGAAAAAAATTAAGAGATATTAGTGTAATTTCCTTATAAACATTTTGTCCTAAAATGATAAAGATGAAACTAAATTGCTTATTGTACACATTTGGGTGTATTTGTTATATTTAACAACAAAAAATTGTTATTTTTATTTTTCTCTTTATATTTCTCTTAGTCTAAATATTCTTATTTTATTTTTATTTTTACTTATTTTAATTTATTTTATTTTTATTTTTCTTATTTTTATTTAATTATCTTATATGCTGACATATTTCTTTCTTTACTAACTGAAGTACTAAACATATCGTTATCTGTTTCCTTGAAAGATGATTTTAGCGGAATTGTCTTAAAGTTTATTTACAAAAATATTACGGCATTTCTTTTTAAGACAATTTTAGATTCTTAAAGTTGATTTACAAAAATATCACCGCATTTTTTTTTAAGACAATTTTAGATCAACCGACTTTGAATCAGCATCCTAAAAGGTCCATCTTCTAGTACTGAAAGAAGAAAAAAAACTAAGCACATAATTCATACCACAATCTCGTACATGCTGTTGACGCCACATTTGCCAGTCCTAGGTCTTTCTTTCCCGGCAATAGGCATTGGTAGTAAGTTGGGGATTCGGGACTCCTTTTTCCATATATCAAAAAATAAAATACACAATCAAACTAATAATTTTGCTTTTTTACGAAAAATAGAATTAAAAATCAGAAATAAGATAAATTATATGGGATAGAACCGTTTACATCATGTGTAAAATTAATATTTTACACAATCTCAGCCACTTAATTTAAAGAATCTAAAGGTTAAAATTTATTCACTTACAAAATTTAAACTAATTAGTAAGTTACGAGATATGATTTTGCTATTTATAATTAAATTAATTCATCAAAATCATTAGTGATAACATCAAATAATATTTCTCATTATATTTGTAAATTTTATCTACACCAAATAATATTTCTCATTCATAATTTTTATTTTAATATGATGGCATATACATATCAATGTATAACATGAAATTAAAGTTTGCCTAAGTGTAAGAAAATCATGAATAATTTATTTAAGTTAGAAGATAATAAATAAAAAATAAAAATATTTGTTTTAAAATTTAATTTTAGATATTAATTTTTTGCATGAAAAAAATAATTGTGATTATGCTGATTTAGTTTGATATTTTAATGTAATTATATATATGTTAATTGTGCAAAAGAAATTTTAACTTTGATTGGACAAAATTTTTATTCTTGTGAGTTCAGTATAAATTATTCTACTTGCTTTCTCAAAAAATTGTTCATTCTTGTGTGTGATATTTTATATATTTTATTTTATATTGTAAGTTAAGTCTAAATTTATCTTCACGATAAGAATGAAGTAAAAATGCCTTTTGTACACATTTGGATGTATTTGTTTTATTAACAATGTTTTTTTGTTATTTTTATTTTCTCAGTCTAAATAGTCTTATTTTAATTTTATTTTCACTTATTTTTATTCATTTAATTTCTCCTTTTATTTCTATTAGTCTAAATATATTTAGAGTGTGTTTGGATGAAGTATATTAAAATTTCAGATAATTTAAAATTCAGAAAAATTAAAATGCATTCATTAAAATTCATAAATTTTTAAAATTCTTTGTTTGGATAAACCAATTTAAATTTCCCGAATTTCATCGAATTTCAAATTTCTTGTTTGGATAAAATAATTAATTTTTTTATTTTGAATTCTTTGTTTGAATTAAATAATTTCAATTTATTATGTTTTTTTCTCCAATTATATTTGAAAAATATAAATGGTCATATAAATAACAAAAGAAGAAAATAAAAGAAAACTTTCATGATACAAGAAGATCAAAAACACCACAATGAGATCAAATTCTCTTCATTTTCACTCACCCACTTAACTCCCCCAACCATATTTAGATCCCAAACCCAAACCTTGTCACACAATGTGTTTCAAATCTGAGTTATAAACCCCCGCATCTCGCTCGATTCGACGCTGTTTTGCATAAAAATGGATGCAAGCCAATCAGTGCAAAGTGTGGAAGACAACGACTAGGAGGAAGAGGAACAAGAGAAGGAAGAAGAAGATGATGAGAGGAACCTCAATGGGCCCTTCATGGGTCCGGCCCAATTTGGCAACCACATGGTGAAGAAGGTTCTAGAGTAGGAGCCCGAGATGTTGTCGTGCCACTCCTTCGTGTCTCCGCTCTCGTCCCTCGGGACGTCGCGGCTCGGCCCCTTGATCAAGGAGGTGACGAGATAGTCAACGTGCTGGACAACAAGGCGGTGACGGAGGTTTTCCAAATTAGCCACGGCGAGTGCCAACTGAATTTGGCTCCGGACTTGGTCGGTGGTCGCTACCCTGACGCGGCGCTGATGGCCAATGGGAAATACCATTTTCCTGAGGGTGGCAACCTAAAGTTTAGATAGAAAAGTCCTTTCTTTCTATTCATAGAGAATCCGTCCTCAAACTAAAAGGAGTTCAACTCCGTCGTCCAATCTTAAGATGTTAGGTTCTTTTGAAATTCAAGAAAGCATTCAAAAGGAGGAAAGCCGAAGGCAACTCCACAGGGATGCTCGGACCATGAATCCCATCCATGGAATTTCTGGAAGAGTCACTCGCTAGAGCAGAGGAAGGGAATTCGGAACTCAATCACCAAGTTAACCTTCCCATTGTCTATGCTAGCAACAAAGGAAAAGGTGAGCTACCAACTCGTCACCTCCCCTTTTGTTCCACTTTTGTATGTTCTTTCATTGCTATTCTTTCATGGTCAAGTGTCGGACTCTGGTATTTTTGGAACAAGAAAGTGTTCCGTGAGTGAGATTTCCCCTCTCTTCTTCAATCTTCCAAAAGCTCACTAATTTATTGATAGAGGCTCTAATGCTACTAGCGACGGGTAGCTACTAGGAAGAGTTAGACGCTAGAGGATTTTCCATCGAAAGAATTCGGTAGGAGATAGTCTCATAACTCTGCTAAAATGAGAGTAATAAGCTCAATGCCCTTACTGACAAGAATAAAGAAATTCAATTTCATCTCTCCAAGAGACTTGACCTCTCAAAATATTTCTTATCTTAAAAGTCATGAATCTCTCCCTTTAAGAGTTATATCATATGTGAATCCTTTAACATTATATCCTCTGGAATAAAGTTAGGACTTTACCACCATGTCGTTAGGCTTTCCCAGGCGATGTTTTCTATTTACATTCTCGTCTCTTAGAAAGAGCCACTAAACAATTGGACCAGATAGGTGCAGGTAGCTTGACCGCCTTACCCGTCATTGAAACACAAGCAGGAGACGTATCGGCCTATATTCCAACCAATGTGATCTCCATTACTAATGGACAAATATGTTTGTAAACAAAGCTCTTTTATCGCGTAATTAGACCTACTATTAACGTCGGCTTATCCATCGGTCACGTCGGGTCTGCCACTCAGTTGAAAGCTATGAAATAAGTCCGCGGTGCCTTTGCTCAATTTGGCTCAGACCTTGATGTTGCGACTCAGGCATTACTCAATAGAGGTGCAAGGCTTACACAACCTCAATATGCACCACTTCCAATTGAAAAACAAATTCTAGTCATTTATGCAGTTGTCAATGGATTCTGTGATCGAATGCCATTAGATAAAATTCTTCAATATGAAAGAGACATTCTAACAACTATTAAACCAGAATTAATACAATCACTAAAAGGTGGAACTTACTACAATAGATATAAGTCTCTATTTTTCTTCGGGATCTTTTTAACCACCCTATGCCATTTGTTCGATGGCCTGGTTTGGAGTCTTTTTGGGGTCAAACTCTAATCTATGCTGCTACTTAGATTCTTTCAATGCAGCTTTTTTGAAGTACCCTAAGTCGAAAAGTCCTTCCATTCTAGGGAGTTTCAATCACCATTGCATATGCTTATGCAAATTCCAATGGAAGTGGATGGCCATTGTTATTATTATTATTATTATTATTATTATTATTATTATTATTATTATTATTATTATTATTATTATTATTATTATATATAATTGAGTCTATACCAATATCTTTAGTGGTAGATCTCAAATTGGGATCTTACACTTTTTGGTGGACTCTATAGTACCACATAGGATTGAAGATCACGAACCTTGCAGAGGAACCCTTGGGTTTTCGAGGCATTGGATTCTCACCAACGTTTGCGTTACTCAAGCCGACATTCTCGCTTCCGCTTCGTCCAGCACTGCTCGCGCGAGTCCTTCCCTCTAAGAGATCTCTCTAATTTTTTTTTAATGATAGATCTCATTTTGAGATCTTAAGGAGAGAGAAAGATGGAAAAATTTATTTATTTTTAAACAATGTGCAGATCTTGAGTGATCTTCTACAAAAATTCATTCTCCATGTTGAAGATCTCTTCACCTTCTTTATTGAAAGATCTAATGAAGAACAAATCTTGAGCTCAAAATCTTTACTTAAAATCTAGCACTAAATTTACTAAGACTTTTATTTTGGAAGCTAGGAATAACAAATTTAATAACATGTTTAGAAATTAGTGAAGAGCCTAATTTATGATGATTTTGAGGAATTTAATGAAGTTGTGCAAACGAAAGTCCCAGTTTTTTCTTTGGGATCTTTTGTCTATTGAAAGATGTCCTTAATCCTTCATTCACATCCATCACCAATTTTTGTCCACCTTTGAACATCTACCTTAATTTTATACTAAAATTTTGTATTCTTTATTAACATACCACAATTCAAAATTTAAGTTAGAAAATGCAGTAAATCAAATAATAAATACATCTGTTATTCATACTTATACATTGATTTGGATGTAAAATGTTAAACAATAATATTAAGTTCATAAAATATTATTTAGAAGTCATTCTTTTTATTTAAAATTATTTTTCTTAAAAAAACAACTACGCATTATTTATTCAATTTGTGTGTAATAAGTTTTTGTATTTTATATTATTTCATATCATATATGTGGAAAAATTAGTTCCACCGAGTAACCAACACATGATATTCTTTTTTATCATGATTGGGTCTAAAAGTGCAAGGTAGGCATGAATGATGTTTGATAAAATAAATTTATCACATTTTTTTATATTAGATTTAATTTTTCATATGTTAGGTATCATCTATCACTATCATGTCCCTTCATGTCCCTTCAAGGACTAAAATGAATTTTACTTAAAATAATTTTATCATTCTATTATTTGAATAATTATAATTTGAAATAAGGAAAAATTGGTCCCATTCCACTCTCTTAATTAGAAGAAAATATAACATATATTCATTTTTTTACAACAGTGATAAAGTTTTTTTTTTCTTGTGCGGCAATGAAGTTTGAATTTAGAACTTTTTACAACCTAGTTAAATTCTCATCACTAGTTCAAAAATTGATATTACATAAAAAGAGAGACATTTTATTATATTAATTTCATTTTATAGCTTTGGAAAAAAAAAACTTAAAATAGTGAAAGTCGTGGTTATTATAAAGCAAAAAAATAAAAAAAGTTAACTACGGAATGTCATCTTTTATAATATTATTCAAATAATGAATTGTTATAGAAAATGTCTTATTTAATGAACTGTCACATAAAGATATCACCAGATAATGAATTTAATCAATTTATCAAATGTTACCTATGAAATGTCATATTTTAATGAATATTTGTCTCTTTTTTTTTGGTAAAATGAAAAAAAAAACATTTAAAAATTTGTTTAGTTGAACTCGTGTGGTACAAGTTATTATTGATACATTATGATTTTAAAATAATATAAAATATAAAAAACTATTACACAAATTGAATAAAAACTACGTAGTTGGTTACTTTTTCAAGAAAAGTTGTTTCAAATAAAAAAGAATGGCTTAGCGAGGGAGGGGAAGAATGTTTGTCAATTTTTTTTTTCTTTTTGGAGGGGGGGTGGGGGGTGTCAAGGACATATACAGTTACATTGGCTGATTCACAACAAAAACAAGTTTATTTATCTGATTCCCAAGCAAAAATAGCCAAATTGACAAATAAAGTTGAACCGAAGGCACCGACTGCATTGAAATACTTCGGTAAATTGATGACAAGGTCAAAGAACTAACATTAACCACACAATCAAGTATTCAAGTTCCTCTCTCACCTTATATACTTTGGAGATAGTTATTACTCTGCAACTAAACAGACCCTTTTACCATGAAAAAACGAAGGTCCAAATTCATTTCTAACTTTTTACCTTCCTAAAATCATTATGAATTATGCTCAAATGAGAGAGTCTACAAGTGAAAACACAAGAAAAATATTTCCAACAACGGAAAAACTAAAGACAATGATGATCCAAGCATGTCGTGACACAGCATCATTGAGCCCTGAAAAGGAGAAGGAAATGTTAGGAGGCTCGGCAATGGTGAAAGACTTGGATCAAGTACAGTTGGACATCAAAAATGTCTTTTTTTTTTTAAATCTGGAGAGGCAGAAGGGGCAAATTAATTTCAAAAAGTAAGAGTTAAATAATCCCAATAATTTAAAATGGAAGCGGCAAGAAGTTCATCTCTTAACATATAGCCAAAATAACTTAGAAGAGTTGAGTGAACAGTGTTAGCCAATGCATCCCAGATAAATTTCATAACATCTAGGCATTATATCAGAAGAAAAGGGGTTGGACATTAACTTCACAAAACAAAGTCAGCAAACACTTAATTAAACTTGCAGAGATTTGTCAATTAGAAAAGCAAAAACAGGCACAGAATTGAGTTCAAATGTTAATGGGTGACCGGGTGTGGTAGTGTATGCAAACGTGTGACAATGTCTGCAGACAATTTAGCTGTAGATTTGTTTTGAAAGGTTTCAAGCTACTTTAAAAAATTATTGGGACTATGATATTTAACAGAGTGAACACTAAGGATTTGTTGTAGGTGCACCAGCCAAATAAGGCCCTTCTTGCACAGTGTAGTAGCTAGGGTACTGTGTTGTTTGGACATGTCCAATGACCACCTTCTTCAAGGTTTTCTGGAGCAAAAACAAGCGACAATATGATCTATTGAAGTGTGCTCTTGTACATTGGACCACAGTTCATGAATTTCTGATCACCCATCCTTGTATTTCTTTTCACTCTTAATGAATTATCTTTTGCCACGTCCACTAAAAAGTTAATGTTGTGGAACACTAAGCCAGCACTTACAACTAATTTAAATACATCAAAGGAAGCCACTACCTCCAATGAATAAGCCAAGGAGGTGCAACAGTAAGAAAAAAATCCACTCTATTAACATTAACATAAACCTATCCAACTTGCAACCTATCTATATTAGTAAGAGATTCTCTACTAGCTGCAATCTCATGTTGACGCTACAAAATAATCTAAGTCTACTCTATTAATTAGATCAGCATTAAATTCCACCCAATAATAAAGACAATATCAAGAAGTGCACTGATAAAATTCCTCATCAAGCAATTGTTAGCATGCATTAGACAACATTTCCAATAATCCCTCCAAGTTGAAATAGCAAAACTGATACAACCTCCTTAATTTCATTGGAAGCCCATTCACCAATCCGCAATTCTCCACATAAGATTTTCCCGATCAAAGAAGTGGAGTACTTTCGAATAGCAATGCAGTCTTTGTTACTTTCTTTTTTTATCTCTAGACTCTACTCTGTTAATAGCCCAAGTCCACTCTCCATTATCAGGACCAGCATAAAATTTCACTAAACAACAAAGTTTAAATTGTGATTGCAGTTACCATTGCAGTTTCATCGAAATTCTTGCTATTGCAAAAAATTATAGACCACAAAAACCTTGAAGTTGTCGCCACAATGATTTATAAAACCTTGCACTCAATACTAAAGTGTTTAAATTCCATGTACTTTCAACAAGGTTTTAAAAAACTATCAGTGACACATGATTTTGTCCACAACATCAAGGTTTTGAAGGTGTCTGCGATCGCAATTGAAGCTGCATCAGCCGCATTTGTCAGCAACTTTCTACAATACCAAGGAGCACAACAAAATTGCAATCATCACTCAACTAAAAATGTGTCGAAAAGTGCAATGTCATTGTCATCCATGTGCATTGGATTTGCATAACACACTAATAACAACGATTCCTCAAAGTTAGGACACGCACTTAATTAACTCAAATGCAAACAAATTAAAACCCAAAAATCCCACAATGCGATTACCATATTTTATACTTGAGTTTTACTACTAACTTGCATTTAAATCAAAAACATTCAAACATAAATTACATCACTTCAAAATCAATTCAACAAACAGATTACCATCAACGTCACAATGATCACCGTGAAGGACCGAGAGCCATGAGCAAGTTCTGTCCACCAGGCAAATACGAGACGTTGGGCGACTTCGCAAGCGTAGCTGCCACCTCCCTGGACGCCTCGATCCTCCTGAGCTCGATCAGGCCCATCCCGGCCGAGGCAGTGGCGTCCGAGATCAGCTTGGCCGCATCGCTCTCACCCTCAGCCCTAATAATGGCGGCCCTCCGCTCCTGCTCGGCCTTCATCACCACAAACTTCGACCTCTCTGCCTCCTGCTGCGCCACCTGCTTCTGCTCCACGGCGCGGGAGAATTCCCCGCCGTAGGAGAGGTGAGTAATCGCGACGTCATCAAGAACGATGTTGAAGTCTTTGGCGCGACGAATGAGGCTGTCGCGGACGAGGGCGGAGACCTGTGACCGGTCCGTGAGGAGCTGATCGGCGTTGAACTGCGCGACGACGGCCTTGAGGACCTCGTTGCCGATGGAAGGGAGGACCTTTTCGTCGTATTCGAGGCCGAGGTTCTGGACGATGGTGGGGAGCTTCTCGGTGTCGGGGCGGGAGAGGACGCGAAGGGTTAGGTTAACCATCTGAAGGTCCTTGGTGCCGGAGACGGAGGAGAAGGTGTGGGGACGAGTGCGGATGTCGAAGATGTAGGGTTTCTGGACCCAGGGGATGAGGAAGTGGGTCCCTTCGCCGACGGTGGAGTCGAGGATGCCGCGGAAGCGGTCGAAGAGGACGGCACGCTGGCCGCCGTCAACGGTGTAGAGGGAGGAGGAGACAGCCGTGGCCGCCGCGCCCAGGCCGAAGGCCGTGCGGGCGACGTTGGTGAGGAAGGAAATGGCGGCTTCGTTTCTTCCCATTGAGGAGAGGGTAGGGTTTAGGGGATTGGAATTGAGAGGGTTTTAGGTTTTATTGGGGGTTTAGTTTTGGGGTTCTGATATTGTGTTTGTTAATTATAAAATAAAAGGTTTTGAGATCCAATGTTGGCTTGCTCACGGAGTAATGTTTATTTATTAACAGTATGTTTATTTTGCTCCTCCAAATATGGAGGGTAATTGTGTGCAAATGAAGTGGAATGATGATCTGGGTTGTTGGGTGAAATAGTTACAAGTGTTTAATTTTGCTAATTTGGAGGGTGGGAGTAAAATTATGTGGAAATTATTATTTATACATGTGTTGTTGCTCCTCCATTTATTTGTTTTTGTATTATTAGATGAGTTTCTAAATTCAATATTTGTTAGTTAAAATATTTGAGTTTCAAGGTTGCTTAAATTGCTTTTAGTTTGGCTTCTTTTTTTTCCGGAAATGAAAATTGAAGGAAGTGAAATGGAATGATAATGTGTGTTGTGTTGGATTTTTCATGTGTTTAATTGTGAAAAGTGAATGTAATTTGGTAGTTACTAAAATTTGATAGAAATTATATGGCTTTTGTGTAATCCCGAAATTTCGATAACTAAAAATAGATGTTTAATGTATTACATGTATTATTTAATTATTTAATTAATTTGATCAGTTTAAGTGTTGTTTGAATTATCCTTGTGTAACTGTTTGGTGTGGATGTTAGTTATGCGGAATTTGTTTGATTTGCATTGGAACAGTTCGCTTAACAATATCAGCTCGCTAAGCACAATTTCATCCAAAGGAAATAATTTGCTTAGTGACACCTGTTCGCTAAGCACAATTCCGACCAAAAGAGAAATGTCTCGCTTGATGCCAAAAGTTAAACTCTGCTCAGCGAGACAAGCTCGCTAAGCGAGTTTTACAGGTTATAAATATATCCATTAGTACGAACAAAAAACACATTTTCACCCCTCTTGTCTCCCCAAACCCTCGTCCAAAAACCCTAAACCTCCTCCCCCACTGCTCATGACCACCAGTGAGCACCATGAGCCGTTGCCACTTGTCGTCAAACCACCGTATGGAGTAGGACACTTTAATTAAAGCGAAATCTTTAAAACCCAACTCGAAGAATCAGTAGAGAATGGAGCTCTCGACCCTCCCTTCACGATTTTTTTGAGGTAATCATGATTTATATGCCTTCTCCTAGTTAGTTTGAGTTTATCCTTGTATTCCTTGTGATCTGGTTACCGTCATTAGATGTTTTTACGTTTCCTTTGAAAAATCCATGAAAATTAAACATTGTAAAAGTTGCCTTTTATAAAATTGATTTCATTTTTGTGATCCTTGCTGAACCCTGATCACATTGGTGCGATCGGAATCTCAAAATGAAGTCTCTTTGATGTGGATCCCAAAAATAACATTTTAGCCCCTTTTAAAATTGAATGGGTATTTGACCTTAAAAGTTAAAATTGACCTTGTCTTTGAAATATATACTGAACTGTCTTCGATTTGGTATATAGAACTTTGTGTTTGGACCAACGAACGTGAACCTAAGAGATCTATTAACGACGCTTTGAAGAGCTATCGGGGAGATATAGATAGGTGAAGGGAGTTTTTGGTTTATTTATAGCTTTTGACACCATGGTTGGGGTATGGGAACCCAATTATGGGTGTTGCATGTTGGGTTTCAAGAAAAGTTGTGTTTTAAACTAATGGGATGTGATATATTTGTTAATGATGAATAAAACTGTGAATGATATTGTTGTTGTATTGATTGATATTTTGAGAAAAGTCTTAATTTTAGAGAAAACTCTGTTCAAAATTTTATATTTGTACTCTTATTTTCTTTTATTAAATTTTAAATGGGCTTAAGAGTTGCTTGTATACTATAGTCTTTCTCTTTAATTTAGAATTGTTCCTAAAATATCAGTTTTGTTATATTGCGAATTACTATTATATGTGATTTATGTTGTCTGAAGACCTGAGGAATGTGAATCTCAGGCATGAGTTTATATGTATGTATGTGGAACGTGATTGTTTGTTGTGTTAGTGTTGTTAATGCCATTGAGATGAGATGACGTTGATGATGATATTGAGATGAGATAATGTTGATGTTGATGATAACATTAAGATGAGATGATGTTGATGATATCATTGAGATGACTGCATGATGTGTATGTACATGGGGGTTCAGTGTCCATCTGAATAACTCTGGAGATGGAAGGGGATTTGGTTTAAAAATTATAAATGTCCCTCGAGAAGGAAGGAGATTGTTTAAATTTTTAACTATTCAAGACCAGTGCATTGTTGGAACCCATGTTTCATACTACATAATTGTGTGAAAATAGAATAAACTTTGTCAGTAAATATATGTTTTTTCAGGACAAAAAATGTTGATATTTTGGAGCATATCACTCGGTTTGTTCATGTTGTCAGGATAATTGGAAGCTCAATTTTTTTTCCTATTGATTTGGTATTAATTAGTTAGTTGCAAAGCAATAGAATTTAATGGGTTTGGATTTAGGCAGCATGTTGGTAACTAAGCTAGTTTATGGAGATTTGGGCTTTAGAAAGGTTTCTTATACTTTTCTTTTCATGCTTCTTTAGATTTTCTCTATCTCAAATTTTTGTTTGAGATGAAGGGGAGATGTCACAACTGATAAGTGCCACATTTTAGTAAAAATAGGATTTATAGGATGACACTTATCCGTTGTTTTGATTAAATTTATTTACAAATTAACCCTAGAAACCTAGTCAAATTGTAGTTGTATGGAGTTAAGTTATGATTTCATGTTTTGAGAAGATTCGTCCAAATTAATGGTGTATTTTGATAGGTTCGAAGATTCCGGAAGTGTCGAGCATATAAAGCCAAGAAAAAGGGGTGATCAAAGTAAAAATTGAAGTTTCAGAAGCAATCTAGGCCCAACAATCAACAAAGCCCAAAGAAAACTTCAGCCTTAAGATTTAAGCTCGCCCAGACAACCACATCTAGTGCATTTAGCTCGCCCAGGCAAGCTGCAAGTTCCAAGGTGATAAGGGTTAGCTCACCCAGGCGACCAAAATGTGAAGGAATCACTCGCCTGGGCGAGTGAAGCAGGCAGGAGGCAATTCCTATATATAGCCCACGGATTTTTGAGTGAAGGCATGTTCTTTGGCACCAATTTAGCTCCTTAATTCATACTTTAGGCTTAGGAATCCTTCTTAGGTTATAGTAGAGAGTTAGGGAAGTGAGAAAGTGAGTTTTTGTAGTGGAGACTTTGTCGAAAAGAGGATCGATAACAAGCTACTTCGTCAATCATTCTCTTAAGGAGGTTCTTCCGATGAACACCTAAACTCTCTAAGGATTGGACGTACTCTTCTTATCCCTATGCTCTTTTAATTTCTATGTATTATTCTATTTCTTATTGGTGACTTCATTTTATGCTTAATGCGTGATTCTAAGTGATCGCTAGTTTCACGAATTTAAACTCTAAACACGACTGGAAAGTAAATTTAGGGTTTGAACCGAATGATTTCACTTATCACGTTACGTTGCTAGGAATAGGGCATAACGTTTTGATCGTATTAAACACGTGAATAGAATCTTAATGCTAGGGTATTTAATTAAATATGCGAGGAATCGATATTTAGTAAAATATCCTTAGGACCTTAATTGTGAGGAATCTAATTAGGGTTACTTAAACGTGTGCAACAATAAGAATAGAAAAATAATGCATAGGTAAAATTAATTGAAGGGGTAAGTAAGGCGAAATCCAATCCTACGCTTTCTTTGACTTAAACTCGTTTATTTTATTTCCGTAGTTTTTATCTTCGTGTTACGCTATGTCATCAAACAAATGAACCTTCGCTTTAATCATTTGTACAGACTATTGAACTGGTAAATATTTAAACTAATCAAAGTAAACTCAAATCCCTGTGGAGACGAACTTTATAAATTTGTAACTTGCAACGATAACGTGGTACGCTTGCCGTAAGTTCCTAACAAGTTTCTAGCGTCGTTGCCGGGGATTTAATTCATTTACTTAGTTGTTTAAATATAATTTCAGTTTAGTAGAATTTTTCTTGTTCTTTATTTCTTGTATTGTATATAACTTTTCTTGTTATTTTGTTAACCTCGGTGCTTACAAAATCTTGTAGTTTCGTCCTTTCTCTTTATGCGAGGTAAGTCTTCTACAGATAAACCCTTGTTTGATCCAGAAATCTCTAAACCAGAAAGGAAAAATAGAAAGAAAAAGAAGCAAAAATCTAACAAGCATTCCAAGGAAACTTCGTCTATTGACCCTCCTTCACTCGAAAAACCAGTTATAAGAGACAACATGGCTAATCGTGGCGAAGAAGAAAATAGACCAGCAAGAAGGACTCTTGGTGACTATGCTTATCAACAAGGTCCCAAGCACTACAACAGCATAGTCATCCCTCCTTTCAACAACAAAGTTATGGAGCTGAAGCCAGCATTACTCATTCTTATTGGCTCACATCCATTTGCTGGACTAGACCATGAGGATCCTTATACGCACTTGTCTACTTTCATGGAGCTATGCAGTACAATGGGAGCATCAGACGAAGATGCTAAAGCTATTTACCTCAGAGCTTTTCCTTTTTCTTTGACAGGTAAAGCTAAAACTTGGCTTCAGTCACAACCAAACAAAAGTCTAAGCACAAGGGACGAGTTGGAGGAGAAATTCATCGCTAGATTCTTTCCTCCATCAAGATTTATAAGTGCAAAGTCAACTATTGCCACTTTCTCTCAAGGTGTAGATGAACCACTCTGTGAGACATGGGAAAGATTCAAGTCACTACTAAGGAGATGCCCGAACCACAACTTTGATCATGCTGCACAATTACATATCTTTTACAGTGGTTTGAGGCCCCAGACCAAGATGATCCTTGATGCTTCAGCTGGAGGAACAATGATGTCAAAAAGCCCTGAGGAAGCCATAGTGATCATTGACTCAATAGCAGCAATTGACTACCAATCTCATCATGATCGATCACCAATTCAGAGGAAAGGAATAATGGAGCTCGACACCCAAAATGCCATCTTAGCTCAAAACAAGCTCTTGACACAACAATTGGAGGCCTTAACAGAGCAAATAGGCCAACTTCCTTGAACTTCTATTGTGGTTTTCCACTCTCTAAGGATAACCAGTATGCAGATTTATTGGGAAAACAACACATGCATGAGTGAGGTATAGGATTGCTTGGATCTTTATCTTACTGGTGGCAGCATCCTCATGAGTTTTCCCTTTATTAGCTGACCAATCTTCTGTTAGCTTCTTTAGAAGCTATATTTTTTGTTGTATTCTCTTGCCTAACAATTCAAAAGATTCTAAGCTGGGCATTTGGAGTTATGTTGAAGCTCAAGGACATTTCTCTCAGCCTTCATCTTAAGACCCATTTATTTGCCTCACCTCATTGGGTCCCATTAGTGCTGGTGGAAGGTAAGTGTAAATACACTGAGTTACTTTGTAAAATCAGTTTTAGGCTATTGATTTATGACTATCTATGATGATAAAAACATAATGCATTTTCCTTTAAATGATATGAAAGTACTTACAGTTTGGTGTTTATACCAGCCGAAAATGGGTTGGAGGAGAGGATCTGCAAGCACTGCCTTATGATGTGCCAATTCCAGGTTACCTACCCAACAACACCATCATTCTTCATCTGTTTTATATATATATATATATATATATATATATATATTTGCGATAACTACTGCATATTTAGTATGATTGTACTAGTCTTTCTTGCACAGTGCCCACTGGCAGCTAAATCATTAGAGCCTTTGGTGTTAATCTTGAAGAATCTATTTATGTTGCTGGCCAGGTTAGTTGTTAGTTTGTTACTTAAATAGTTAGTTAGTGACTTAGATTATTAAATAGTGATGTAGAATTAGGACCTAGGTCTAGGGTTTGTTACTTAAATTGTTAGTTAGTGACTTAGATTGTAATGATAATATAATTTTAATATATTAGCTTGAAAATGTGATATTTTATTATGAGAATTGACTGGATTGGTGAACATGTATTTTAACGTGAAAGGATCCGCTTTCAATTGAATTCAACTTGTAGTTAATTTAATTATAAATACAACTAATTTAACTTATAACAAATCTAAATTATTATTAGAACTAAATATTAATAGTTAATCAGTAGGTTTAAATTAGGTAGTTACTTTGGTTAAGACTTAGGGTTATGCTACATTATTAGTGACCTAGGTTTAGGGTTTAAGAAACTAATAGTGATTGACCTAGGTTTAGTTGTTCTAGGTTTGGGGTACAATTAGTTGGCGGGCTAGGTTAGAATTATCTAGTTACGTAGGTTATGACCTAGTTTTTCATTAACGACAAATAGATTTTTGTTCCAATTTGAATAAATTATGATAATATGGTCATAGATTTTTATGTGTTACAGGCGTGATTGTTTGTGATCTTGCAATTGTTGGTGATACATAACACGATGTCTGGAGATGGTGATTTTGTTCGTATGGTTTTGTATTATAATGGCAGCAGAAGTGAGAGCCGACGTGGTGTTGTTTTCGAAGGGGAGAAAAGGGGAATACGTTTGAACCACAACTCAACTATTGAGGATTTGCATGGAAAAATCCGTCAAAAGTTAGCGCTACATGCCAATCAATCTATCGCTATGGTCAGTGCAAGGGTATGGTGCGATGATAAATATATCAGCATCAAAGTGATAGACGACGAAGACCTTGAATTTGTAATAGTAGAATTCTTCAATCAGTCAAGGAAAATTTTCTTAGAGTTGTACGTGGATTTAGCGGGAGTAGAGGATGTGGCTTTACCAGAGAGGTCAGTTGATTTCAATTATTCTCGCAGAGCATCAGCATGTGCTGATCCAACTCCAGTTTCAGCTGCTAATTTGTCTATGGAAGATGAAAATGACCCTACCTAGGTTATGGATGACGATATTGACGATGATGATGATCAAAATATCGCAATGGAAGATCGTCTTCTTGCCGAGAATGCTAGTGATTTGGAGGATGATGAGGATTATCGTGGCAGCGCAAATGAAGTACAAGAACATCATTACTTAGTCGTGAGAGAACCTGAAACCCAACGACAAGAGGATGCAGGGCAATCTCATTTACCACAACAAAGTGAAGGTGCGTTACGAAACAATAGTTACTCACATATATGTTTGTTTGTTGTGTATGCATTTTATTGTAATGAATTTGGGAATTTGCATATGTAGGTGAGGGTAATACTACTTTTTGGGATGGAATCCCACATTACACCTACATTGATTGGGATTATCCGAGTGAACAAGATTCTGGCAGCGGTTCAGGTCCAGTTGAGGGTCCATGGATATTAGGAAACAAGTTGTTTGTGAAACAAGAATTTGCATCAAAAGAAGATGTGCAAATGGCAATCAAGCGGAACCTCATGAAGGAGCATCAGGAAGCTGTCGTGGTTGAAAGTACGCCGACAAAGTTAAGCATGAGATGTCGTGCGCATGCACAGGCATGTCCTTGGAGGGTTAGGGCAATCAAACCAACATACGGTGAAAGATGGGTGGTTACCAAATGGGGCGGGGATCACAATTGCTTAAATGATCACATTTCTCAGGACCACAGACAGCTTGATACTAGTGTTATTGTTTCACTCGTACTAGGTAAGTTTTTGGATGAGATGATAATGATGAAAAGTATTGCTTTTGTTATTATTAATGATAACGTGATTACCTTTTTTTTTATTATCAGGGATGATAAAGCAAGATCCATCATGTTCAATTGGACTGGTCCAGGAAAGGATAACTCATTCCTTTGGATACAAGGTTTCATATAGAAAGGCATGGTATGCGAAACAGAAAGCCATGGCAATTATCTACGATGATTGGGAGGAGTCATATGCATTTTTTGCCGAGGTGGTGTGAATATATGTTTCGCTTTTCACCAGGTTCTGTTTATCAACTTCAAACAAGAAGTTATTATTTCGCTCATAGAATTGTTCATGGAAAACGCGTGTTTGAGCGCATTTTTTGGACCTTCAGACAATGTTGTGAGGCTTTTAATTTCTGTAAGCCGGTTATTCAAATTGATGGCATTCATCTATATGGGAAGTACAAGGGTAAATTGTTGATTGCCACAGCTCAGGATGGAAACAATGAGTGTTTGCCACTTGCATTTGCCATTGTTGAAGGCGAGACATTAGGAGCTTGGGAATTCTTTCTGGATAACATCCGCGCCCATGTTACACAGAAGACAAATATTTGTGTTATTTCTGATCGGCATCGAAGCATATTGTCTGCAATTGAGAGGCACCCCGGGTGGCAACCACCGCATGCGTATCACGTATTTTGCCTCCGTCATATTGCGAGCAATTTTAATCAAAAATTCAAAAATGAGAATTTGAAGAGAGCGGTCATGAATTTAGGTATGATTAACATATGATGTATTCATTTTGTATGTAGAACAACTTTGTTTATGTTATTTAATTATCTGTGCAGGTTATACGCCTTCTATTATTGATTTTGACATAGCCTTTGAAAGGTTTCGTGATGTCAGTCCCGAGGTTGCGAACTAGATTGATAGCATACCGAAGGAAAAGTGGACACGTGCATATGATGTTGAGGGACGAAGATATGGACATATGACAACAAATTTGGCCGAGTCAGTAAACAGGATTTTGAAAGGTGCAAGGAACATGCCAATAACCGCGTTGGTTAAGCACACATATAGCCATCTGGTGGAATATTTTGTTTGCAGAGGCCGATCGGCGCTTAATGAATTGCAAGGTCCTCATGCTCATTGCAAAAACGTGGTTGCTATGTTGAGGGCGAATGAGACCACTGCCACTGCTCATTATGTTCGTGAATATAATGTTGAGCAATCTGTGTTTGAGGTTGACGATGGTTATGACAGATCGTACTCGGTTAACCTGCCCCAGCGGTTCTGTCAGTGTGGGAAATTTAAGGCATTCAAGTATCCTTGTAGTCATGCTGCAGCAGCAGCTTTACATGCTCGTCAGTCACCAGCACAGTACGTGGATGACGTGTTCCTTATAACAAACCTTGTACAAGCTTACTCATATCCATGGCAGCCAATTGGTAACGAGCGAGCAATTCCACCTAGTGATTCTGCAGTTGTCATACCTGACAGGTCAATGCTGCGTGCAAAGGGTCGTCCCAAGTCAACTAGAATTCGCAATGAGATGGATGAAGTCGAAGCTAGGCAAAGTCGCGTTAGGTGTGGGATATGCAGATTACCCGGTCATAACCATCGAAATTGTCCTAGTCGTCCATCAACCTCATGATTGCTTGATGTTGTTGTGAACGTTATGTTTATGTTATTATATTTCGTAATGAACATTTCAAAATTAATTAAACTTCCATTGCAACACTCATGTGGATTTTCATATACGCTTACGTAGTAAAAAATAACCATGGAAAGATGATAAAACAATATAAGGTACAAATAGCGGAATTACAGACACAAACACAATAAGCTGAACATTACAAAGCAACAGCTTAAGCAGCCGGTTTGGTAAAAGTAGCTAAAATTTCTATTGGACAGAAACGCTTCCAGTAATTAGATTCTGCTAACACCTTAAGTAGATCTTCATTGGTTTTCAGTTGTTTTATTTCATATTCGACCAAGTTTTCTGAATACTCTGTGTGACCTGGTTGTCGGAAGAACAAATGTCTAACAACTTGTGATTCATGAATTCCGTAGGGGGAAACTCCTGCCGGAGCAACTTGCTTGATTATATCCTTCAGTGTTTGTATATTACATCCGGAAGGAATTTCAAATCTGACTGGATTTGTTCCAGTAAAGGAGTAACCCAGAAAATTGCCTCGTCGTGGTATGTTCCACTTGCCGTTGTAATACAACAGCGCATCATGAGTAGGATTGATGGTAGACCGAAGTAGGTTGAGGACACCATCGGGTGTTCTGCTAATGATACACAATAATTCTATTGGACCAACAGACGACAGTTTTTCATGGCACACCAACATAGTGCAAACACCATCATCATTTTTTATTTGGAGTGAATGAAAAACAATTTCGTTACCTGTGTTGATGGACGGTTGTCGATAGTGAATTTCATCCACATAATGGTCATCTGTGAGCAGAAGGGTGTTATGCATTCTACTCTTCAGTGACTGGAAGGAACATTCATCGGGAACTCGCATTGGTATGGGAGCATCACATACGAAAGAAACACCAGTTTCGTTGTGTAAGATGAATCCATTTGGAAAAATAAATGCTAACTTGGAATTACCAATGTTTTGAGAGCATGTTTCACCTAGGAAGGCCATTGCAAACTGGATTGAGTTTCGTTTGCGGAGGTAAGTTGTGTGCGATGGCTCAACTCTTATGTGGTGTATATATAACGGTGTTAAGCCCCGCCTGTGTGGGGCGTTACTAGTTGCGCCTGGATGAGGCGTGAGTAAAGTGTAGTCGTGCCATAGTCTTGTCAATGTCATATGACAGACCACTGTTTCTGTCAGTGTTGTCAATGTCCACAGAGTGTTGTCAATGTCGACAAAGTGTTGTCAATGTCCACAGAGTGTTGTCAATGTCGCCGGTGTTGTCACTGTCATTCTACATATCAGTGATATTGATGTTACTTATTAAGTGTTCATGTTAATCATCATCACAGGCGTTATCCCATACTATAATCAAATAATTGTTCCTAAACAGACAACTATTCCTGATGGTCCTGTTGAATGTAACCAGCTTGCTATCAGCAAAGATAATCGACAAACCCAACACAGCTTGTTTACACAGCAACGACTTCTCATTGATCTAGAGACTTTTCATCTTCGTGAGCACGAGTTCATGATATAGCCACTAAAGAATAATGTAAGTATATGACCTAATGATAAGTAAGGTAAACGCTGAAAATCACATATTTTATAACATGTTACAAAATTACATAGCCCAATACAAAAAGTCGAAGACAAATACAAAAAATGGAAACTAAATTCAATTACAAAATATAAACTCTACGATGGAGGAGGCCACTGACGGAAACGCGCCTCACGATCTGGCAATATGCGTCTACCAGGTCCACGCGAATACTGATCTGCCACATGATATGCAGGTGGAGTGGCGTCGACCGGCATCTGTGGAGGATGATATGCCTCGTCTGCTTCAAAAGTCATTTGACCATACAGGTCATCCTCATTTGTACCATGCCAGTCATTAAAGCCCGAAGAACTCATCCCTGCCTGATCCCCAGATGCTGCACTCGTCCCTGCCTGATCCCCTAATGCCACCGACATTGGACTCACTTGGTACACAGGCTGACTGTTTGTGCCCATCGATGGGGGCTCCGGGCGATAACATGTATCAGCCTCTGCCTGGGTATGGTCGAAATATGCCTGATGAACACCGTACTGATGACCAATGTTGGGTGGCCTGATCCATCCACTCATGCATGGCGTGGGTGCATGAATAGGGTCGGGAACAAGTGTCAAACGACATCGGCGGCGTCCTAACCCTCGACCCTCTTTCACATGACACCCAACGTCGAGCGATAATTGGGGCTCATCCGGAAGTTGGGACGGCGGTGCCTCTGGACCTGGCTCGGACACCCGAGCAGACTCTCTGAAAACATCAATCATACGACCGATTTCGTCGTGTACATACTCCAAACCGTAGTTTCCAAATTGGTTAGGCGTCGTCACAAAATACAAATTCTCCAGACCATCAACCTATAAGCCACAACATAACATGGTTACATAAACAACAATATCAAATAATTAAATAATAAATATTCTGGTTAAGTTACTTACAAAGCGTCCTAATCTGGCCCCCTGCCTTGTCACGTATCGCTTCCCGGAGAGTCTATACCACACCAAATACTCGTGGTTGGGTGACATCAGACCAAGTACTAGCAGAGGCACCTCCACGTGTTCACCTCTCCTATCCCATCGCTGAATGAATTTTCTAAGCTTACGAGCCCAATTTTCTTGGGCTTTACCCCGAAGGGTATAATCATGCACCCCCTTCAGTTTTCCAGCCCTGTGCGGAATCGGTTGATCCCGTCCAAATTGCCTCATGCATCGATCAGGCTGTGAATACTCAGCGATGTGAAAACAAATTATAGGTGTCCTAGCCATCCACAGACGTTGTGTCTCCGCAGATGCACCCGTAAATTCGTAATTACCGTAAGGTTGCCATACCACCTACAAAATTTAATCATATGTACGAGTCAGTTGCATATTCACATCCATTTTAAGCTGAACAGTATTTATTTAAAAAGACATACCTCCTCTCTAGTTAGGGTGTCTAGCCTGTCCCGATAAAATATCACTGAGTTCGGGTTGAAGCGACGTAACACATTAAATCTAAAACACAGATTAAACATTCAATCGTTAAATGGTGCGCGCATAAATAGACAACCATTCCAGTAACACACAATAAACAAACATACCTGTGTCCGAAGTGGCGGTCTGGCTCGGACGCAGCAGGCAGTGGGGGGGCAATCGGTGGAAATCTGAACCATGCCCAAATCTGAAGCAAAACAGTACACCCACCGATGTCCTTTCTATCGGGGTCTGTGCATTCGCACAACTGTCTAAACAAGTTTGCAAGAACCGCAGACCCCCAACTATATGAACCAATGTCGGCAAAGTCACCAGCAAGTAAGGCGATGTACCGACATCCAACCACGCTCCCCCCTGATCTGTCACATAGCAGTGAGGCTCCTAACATTCGAGCAATGTGAGTCTTCGTGAAGTATATCACATTTTGAGGGTTCCCGGCAACAAATTGCCATGCAGGATACACTCTGTTGAAATATGTTAACTTCAGATTGCCGGTGCATAACTCGACGTCCGGATCAGGGTCGTTACCAAATACCTCGTTACATAGTTCGGACCAATCTGTGTAGGTCCGTCCGGTAACAGCTTGCCCATCAGTAGGCAATCCTAGAATACCGGCAACATCTTGCAAGGTAATCGTCATCTCACCCTGCGGCATATGGAACGTGTGTGTCTCTGGCCTCCAACGCTCGACTAGAGCACTGATAAGAGCAGCATCAATCTGCAAAATCGAAGTAAATCACATATTTATTATGCGTTTCAAATACATTATGTTTGAAACCATCGATTTGAAAATTACAATTTCAACAGATTAAGTTAACAACATTCGTTAATTTTACCTGCATAAACTTCATGCGAGCCACATGTATAAAACCGGCCTCAGTCAAATACTGGGCTACTATGTCCGGGATATCATCCGGTCGGGGTCCACCGGTCAGTCTACCCCCGCGACGAATCTTCAGCTATCTCGGATCCTCCCCATTCCACACTGCCTGTGAAATATGAGTTAGTTGCCTACGCCTTCGAAGTACATCCCATCTATATGGTCCGGAGAGAACATGCATTGTGGGATCGGTAGGCTCATGCTCACGGTCAGAGCCAGAGCGAGGTGACTCAGATGACGACGACTCAGCCATAATAATATGCTACATATTTTATAATTATATTAGAATATTTTACCTAATTTCAAATACAAATTATTTAAATCACCAACTAACAAATTATTTTTACAAATTCATTATGTATCTAGCTGACTATCTAATAATCTTAATCACTGACTAACAATTTAAGTCACTAACTAACAAGTAACAGGTAACCTCGGTCACCCACTATGTGTACCCTAAACCCTAGACCTAGTTCCTAATCTAGGTCACTATCTAATAATCTAAGTCACCAACGATAATTTTTAAAATATGGCTTCAGTGTTTACTTAATGATAATCTAAGTAACTAACTAATCATATTGTAAGTCAACAAACCTATGTCTAGTTTGCTTTACTTAATAATAATCTCGTTTGTTTTATTTTATATTTTTATTAAAATAAGTTTTTATTAAATCTATAACCATTACACGAATCAATTTTAAATTTCAAAAACTAAATATAAAACTACCTACAAATTAAAGTACTCATTTACTTTTATTTTTACACACTTATTTTTTATTATCGAATTTTTGCCATTACGTATGTGTGTGTTTCTTTCTATAGTTTACATAATCGAACAAAAAAAAATATTTTTTAATCTTTCTTTTAAACAACCTACGTCATCAACCCTAAACTAAGTAACTAACTAACCTACTAATTTTAGGTAACTACCTATGTCATCAATCCTAAACCTAGGGTTCCAACTTAAAAGAAATTAAGTAAATACACTAATTGTACACCTTAAAATAAATTAAGTAAATACACTAATTGTACACTAAACCCTAAACTAAGTAAGTATTTGTTAATTAATAATACTCTATGACACTAACTAACAATTTAACTAAGAAAATAACAACAAACAATCAATAACTAACTAAACCTTAACAACTATTTCATAATCTAAGTCACTACTAACTTAACCCTAACAACCTTAACAACTATTTCATAATGTAAGTCACAAATAATAATTTTTCTAACACTTACTTGATTTATATAAAGCTAGAGCTTCCTTCCTTGTCCCTTCCTTGCTCCAATAGAAGAAAAACTTGAGAGAGAGAGAGAGTAGCAACTCTGGAATGAAGGGGGTGGTGGGGTATATATAGGGAAGTTGAATCACGTTACCTGGTGGCGCAAATGGAGCTTGGTCACGCCTCTGCAGGACGCAAATGGAGCTTGGTCGCGCCGTGGCTGGACGTGACTAAATACTTCTGGTTTTCACATGAATGTGTCCCTGTCGCGCCCTGCTGTGACGTGATTGAACACGCCGGTGCTCGACGTAACTACTCCCTGGTCGCGCCCTGCATGCACGTGATTATTCACGTTCTGTGGTGACGTGAATGGCAACCATAGATCCGAAAATAAATTTGAAACTACAGTCTTTGTGTAATTTTTTTTTAAAAGTATAATAATTTAATTTTTTTGCCTGAAGTATTGTATTACTTAGTTTAAATAAAAATATAATAAATTTATTTGTCATCAAAGCCAGATAACAACTTTGAGTCTTATAGTTAGCCAATTTTATAGTGCAATTTTATCCAATGCTTGGAATTAGAGTTATTCAGTGCCATGTTTTACCTTACACCGAAGCCCAACGTTTTTCACCTTAGTTAGTGGCCACAATTTGTTAAAACTGTAGAATTATTTGGACCTTATAAAACATACATGGTTGCATTGTCTGTACTTATTTATGATGAAGTTTATAGTGGGCACTACAAAATTTGGGCCGATGTCTTCATCTAGTATCAAAAAATGGGTTTAGAAAGTAAAAAATTAACTTTGCAAAAGTTGGACCTGTCAATTATAGTTTGTCGACCTTTCATTCACCAGTCACTAAATTAATACTTCACATTCATTTCTTAAAACGACAAAACAGAGAGCGCATTGGTAGAAGAAATGTTACTCTAACTCACGGCCAACCACACCAAAGTCTACGATGCTCCATTTCACTAGCAAAAACCTCCTTCAGAGGTTCTTCACTCCATCTCACGGCCAACCATACCAAAGTCTACGACACTTCATAAGCAAACCTCCATTTCACCTAGTAAGCATCTTGAACCTCCATTCTCACTTCTACATGCATTCTCTGACTATCTTTCTTTCTTTCTTTCTTCTCTCTAAAATCATAATTACTATCATTCTCAATCTAATGTGTAGTATTCAACCATAAAAGATAGGGGCTTTACTACCTCTGCTTAATGCATGCAAACTATTTGAGTGTATATGACTACAAGAACGAAATGATTAACATGACTATCATTTAAGAGTAGTTATTGCTTATGTTGTATATGGAAACTATTGTGGCTTCACGTGGCTTCTTCCCCTAAAATCTTTTATTCAGTCCATAGTTGAGCCACGTCTAAATTCCTGACACTTTCAGTCAAATCTCACCAACTCTTCTTCTTTCACACGCTTTTTCAGTTGTTGAGTACACGCTAACACACTTATGCTGTTGACTAACTTTCCACAACCACATTTGGAAGTCATAATCTTTCATACTATTGATTAATGGTTTCTCATTTTCTTGCTTTCCTTCACACTCACCCTTCTCTGTTTCTTCACTTTCTCCATTCTCCTTCTCTCTTTTTTCTTTAATTTTTTTCGTTGTATTTGTCTCCTGTTAAGTAACTTCCCACAATCACATTTAGAAGTGATCATCTTTCATACTACTTTGAAACATTTGGAGTTAACTGTGAAGCAAATTCTTAAGTAAACTATCCTAAACCAAATATCATTCAATGTTCAAACATCACTTAATAGTGCATTATGTATTATTTGTGATTAATTTTGTTTAAATTCATTAAACTATTAATCCATTTAATTTAACCATTTTGTTATGTGACACTATCATTTAGTGTTTAGATTTAGATGGATGGAATATTCAGAATAAAATAAAAAAGTGAAAAGTTTCTTTTTGTTATATTGTGTTGTTTGAACTTGGATGTTTGTTTTATTGAAAATAAAGTACAAAAGTGTGTGATTTTTATTCCAACTGATTCTTGCATGTCAAATGGTTAGGCTTTTGGACAAATTTATTTATGTTCATCTGGCACATATGAAACACATAAAATTACATTTTATTCCAAGTGTTTCATCAATACTCAGGACTTTTTACCACTGTCATTGTAGTGAAATGGTTAGGCTTTTTTATCATTGTCTATGCAGAGACACACACAGGTTGATTTCTTCAGATTAACACAATAAAATAGTCCAGTAACGTTTAATATCATGTTTTGTTTAACTGTCAAATAGTGACAGACAGAGCTTCATTTGTGTATCTCGTTATTTTAGCTTCACCATTTTAAAATAATTAGTTGTTATGTTGTATGTGTAATTTAGAAATAATGGATGAGGATCACCAAACTATGAAGGACATGACAAAGACCATGATGATAATTAATAGAAAATCAAGTGACATCCTGAACACTGTTCACATTAAGGATCAGGTTAGAAATATTAATTATATTTTGCATTATACATGACACTATTTAACATATAGAATTACTAATGTTAGTTTACTTTGAGTGTAGTGTTATGCTGAAATAAGCAGGAGTTTTGCAATTAAATGGCAAAATGAATTGGAAGACATATGACATCTGATAGATACTGATGGAAAAAAGACACTTAGTAAAATATAACCAATGCCTTTAAAATCTAGCCATTGTGGCTGGGTGGACAGAAATTAGAGATTATTACGGCCTCCCAAGTAATCACCAAATTACCACGACAAATTTTGGACAGTCAGTGTTCCTTCTGACTATATACAGAAACACTTCTCAACCCCAAGCTTTTCCCAAGTGGCATAGCTTATACAAACAAAATTTCAACTTAGTAATCTTGTGAATCCTGCTCAACCAATACAAAGTTACTTGTAGTAGCTTGGTGAGTTATTCATTTATGTATATAATAACTATCTTTGCATGTCAGATTTTAATCAACATATACATATTTAACATAAACTTAATGGTTATTTCGGATGTCCCAAGTACTATGTACTATTTTTTGAAAAATACAGGATTCACCCATGTGGATTGGGAAGGTATTGCACAATTAATGCAAAATTGTGTACAATAATTAGAGGAAGAGTGCTAAAATAGGTGTTGGATAGAGGTCGTTTGCAAGTGAAAATGGTTTGGAAGCTGGGTACAAACTTATGATGGAGTTCCCAAATCCAACTTCCAATATTGTTCTATGGTTCATGGCTTAATTGTAACTTATTTGCATTATAGTCTATCAAACTTTGAACACTTGCTTTATAACTTTTTTTGGTCATCTATATTTATACGATGATGCTTTTCTTTTATAAATAAATTTATGAACTAAACTTATAACATTATTATACTATATATTATATCATGCAAATCTTATTAGTTTTGATTTTCATTTACTAAGTTTTACACAATTTCATCTAAATGTATATAATTATGTGATATGTTTAACGCTACATATTAGCCGTGCAGACGCACGGGTACTATATTAGTTCATTTTTAAACTGAATAAAAAATATTGAATATCAGCCATTAAACAATTTTAATACATGTGTCATGCTCATATTCTTTAGACCGGAGATCCCATTTTCGAAGGGAAATGAAGAGGATCCGGACTCAGATAAAAACCTACTGTTTCACAATTCACATATATGAATAAAACAGAGAATTAATTATTCCCAAATTTGCGAGATTCTTAAAATCTTTAGAAAAGCCCATCTGGATTTATGACTAGAACTAAGAATCTTGAAGCCCCCAATTTTGATTTTCAACGTATCCCCGTCAGATCATTCAGGGAGAGCAAGGAAAAGTATTATATGAACACCCGTAAATTTGCTAATTTACTTTCTATTGTTTTTGTAATATATATGAGTATGGTAACAGGGCTATAATTAGATATTGTCTTAAAATATAATAATATATAATTTATTAATATATTTATACTATAAAATAAAATTATATATTAGTAAATATTAATAGGATTTGTTAACATACAGTTTTGTTTTATAATATAAGTGTATTAGTAAAGGATAATTAGAGAATATATCTTAAAATATATTAATAGTAATGCTTGTTAACCTATTTATTAAAAATATAATGATTTGTAATTCAATAAATCATTATATACATAAAAAAAAATTAAATTATACTAATGTAATTTTAATAATTATTATACTATAACTTGATATAAAATTTAATTTTATTAATGTAACTTTTATATTTACATATTATAAAAAAAAATCTGTTACAACTTTTGTTAAATGCATATATTAGAATATTTACACAGCGATTAAATAGTCAGAAAAAACTGAATTCAGCACTTGCATTATGATTCAAAAGACTTTTATTACGCGTGCAGTTAGATTCATGTATGCATACTGTTCCGTTAAAGTCTTATGAGGGGGTTTTCGACGATATCAGGTACTTGGGCGTAAACCTTCAAGATTTGGAAAAGTATATTTGGACTTTAATTGGGTGCCAAAGAAATATTCAGTGGTATCAACAGAGATTAAAACTAGAAACCAAAATCAAATTGCACACGTTTGTCTTAAATTCAACAATATACATGGTGAATCCCGACAACGTACATGTATTGTTCCTCCTCAAGGAAAATTCTTCATGAGTTCATTATAAAAAGGGCTGAAAGGGTAGCTAATTTTTTTTATCATAAGAAGAAAATGGCTTCAGTCTCTCCTATATCCCTCGTGAGTGCAATCAATAATGTCTCTTCCAAGTCATCCAATTCCCCTTCTTCCTTGCATCATCCATTTTCACAAATTCAATCCGCTAAATATAGAAAACCAAAATGCCATCATCATATTCCTAGAGTGACATGCAGTGACAACCAAAAACCAAACACATCTGGAGAACTAGTACTCCCACATAGGAGGAACATTCTACTTGGCCTAGGAGGGCTTTATAGTGCTGCTACTCTTAACAACATCCCTTTTGCCAATGCTGCCCCAATACTTGGTCCAGATCTAACCACATGTGTTCAAGCAGAACTACCCGAAGGTGTAGAACCCACCAATTGTTGTCCCCCAATTTCCACAAACATCATAGATTTCAAGTTCCCTCCCTCCAACCAACCCTTGCGGGTACGACGGCCCGCTCATCAGGTCAACAAAGACTATCTTGCAAAATACGAGAAAGCCGTTGACCTAATGAAAAATCTCCCGTCAGATGATCCACGTAGTTTCGCGCAACAAGCCAAAGTTCATTGTGCTTATTGCGACGGTGGATATCACCAACTTGGCTTCCCTGACCTTGATCTCGAAGTGCACTTCTCTTGGCTCTTCTTTCCTTACCACAGATGGTATCTCTATTTCCATGAAAGGATCTTGGCGAGCTTAATCAATGATCCAACCTTTGTTCTTCCATTTTGGAACTGGGATGCTCCTGGGGGCATGCAGCTTCCTTCCATTTACGCAGATCCCAAATCACCCCTTTATGATTCTCTACGCAATGCCAACCATCAACCCCCAACACTTATAAACCTTGACTTTAGTATCGAGGATCCTAATGCAGAGGCAAATATCTCCACCAACCTCACCACAATGTATAGGCAGCTTGTGTCTAACGCAAAGACTCCAACATTGTTCTTCGGAAACCCTTATCGTGCTGGGGATCAGCCTAACCCTGGTGGTGGCTCTCTAGAGAGCACTCCACATGGTCCTGTTCATGCATGGACCGGTGACATCAATCACCCTACAACGGAGGACATGGGGAATTTATATTCAGCTGCGAGAGACCCCATTTTCTATGGCCACCATTCCAATGTTGATAGGATGTGGTCCATATGGAAAACACTTGGTGGGAAAAGAAGGGATTTAACAGACCCGGATTGGTTAGAATCCGCCTTTCTCTTCTACGATGAGAATAAGAACCTTGTGCGTGTGAAGACCAAGGATTGTCTTGACACGAGAAAGTTAGGGTATGTTTACCAAGATGTGGACATTCCATGGTTAAAATCTAAGCCTACACCATTAAGGTCAAGGGCTCAAAAGGTAGCACTGACACCACTTTTTGGTGGTGTTGGTGCAGCACATGCTGCTGAGACTTCAAGGAATGTGAGGTTCCCATTGGTGTTGGATTCAGTTGTGAGTACAGTGGTGAAGAGGCCAAAGAAGTCTAGGAGCAAAAAAGAGAAGGAGGAGAAGGAGGAGGTTCTGGTGGTTGAAGGGATTGAGTTTGAGAGCAGCACACCTGTGAAGTTTGATGTGTTAATTAATGATGAAGATGATAAGTTGGTCATGCCAGATAATACGGAGTTTGCAGGAAGCTTTGTGAGTGTGCCTCATTCGCATGAGCATCACAAAAACAACAAGAAGATTGTTACTTGTTTGAGGCTGGGACTAACGGATTTATTGGAAGAATTGGGAGCAGAAGATGATGATAGTGTTGTAGTAACATTGGTTCCAAAGTATGGGAAAGGGCGAGTTAACATCAGAGGCATCAAGATAGATTTTATTTCAGATTGAAATTAAATTGTTTATGTACTTCAAATGCGTGTTTGTGTGGTAGGTAGTAATGCATGCATGGTTCCTTGAAGTATTTCCAATGACGCAGGTGACTCAGACGGAGATATTTATAGTGTATTTCCTATACTATAAGTTTGAGACATGTATTATTAGAATAGCATAACATATCCTTATTATCCTATGTTGACTTATTGTGAAATAAATTATTGTGTTGTGATATAAAAACACAAGCAAAATATTTAATGTGTTAGATAGCATTCTTTTATATCAAATTTATTACTAGGAGAGTCTATACCTTCTCAAAGGAAAAAGCAAAAGAAAAATTAATTATGAAAAATTGCGAATTATAGTTAATAACCTATTTTGTGTTCCATATTATTAACTCAATTGGAAAAGGAAACTTTTCAAAAAGAAAAACAATTAGTTTCTAAAATCTAAGTTAAAGTAATCATCGGCCAATTTGACCAATTAAAAATTTTGACTTTAAAAGCCTTGACAGGTCATTCAAAGAATTATTAGTAGTTTTTTTCAATATATATATATATATATATATATATATATATATATATTCTAGGGTATTAGTAGTACTAAGTAAACCAATACAGATAGCATGAAAACTAATTAATGAGAATGGGGTGGTTAAAAATGAATGTTTATATTTTAACAACTAAAAATTTCAAACAATATTTAATCAATAATTTATTTTCTTTATCTTTTTACCGCACTACATTATTAATCAAAATAATTATTTATCTCTCATGTCTTTCTCTCTCTTAAGGTATATAGTATATACAATTGAAAAATTGTTTAAGAAACATTTTTCTTAACAAATATATACACAGAGAGGGTGTGTAGATACTAGGTATTACCCACCAACAAACAATCAGCATCATCCAAACAAAACAAGCACCCGCCCACCACAAAAACGTATAATCTCCCAATTCTACCCCCCAGGCCCCCACTATATGACCAAATCGCAACTGCCCCCTGTCTAAGATCAGCCACGTTCACATTGAGACAAAATCTGCACCAAAGAAGATATAGGGTCATTTTGTCACACTACAAAACAGACAAGTCCAGACTGATGACTTTTCTAAAGATTATTAATTTCAACTAACATGCGGATATAGGAATTAATTAATTCTTTTGTTTTATTCTTACGTGAACCAATTTGTTATTTGTCTGTGTATTGAGCTCTAGTTTTAATCTGTCAATACCACTGAAATTTCTTTGCCACCCAATTAAAGTCCAAATATACATATATATCCAAATCATACACGGCACCTATCTAGTTTCTTCGAAACCCCTCTCTTGAGACTTGAGAGAACAGCATGCTTGCATATTCAACTGCACACATGTGTAAAAAAAAGTCTTTTGCATCGCTAATTGCATGTGCTGATTGCTGAATGTAGTTCTTTTTTTTGTCAGCATAAAAAATATAATATTTCTTTTTCTTTTTTTTTTTACTACAGCACATTTTATATCTATAATATTTTTTCTCCTATGGCCTTATCTCTTCTTTTGTTTACAGCATCTCTCTTCCTTCTTAATTGGGGGTGTTCATAACATTTTTCCTTGCTTGTTGGAAAACAATTAATGAAAATCAAAATTTGGGGCTTCAAGATTAATTTCAAGAAGCATGCATGCGGATCTAGGAATTAATTCTTTTGTTTTATTCATACATGAAAGCAATTTGTTAGTTGTCTGTGTATACATTGGTGCGCTGTGAAGACTCATAAGGTAATTCGGTTCCTTTTGCCTGGTCGAATTCGAGGGCCACATCCACAAACAGTGACTCATTGTTAAATACTATGTACACCTCTCTTATGGCCGAATTCGAGAGTTAATTAAATTTTTAGAACTTATGTTTTTGAAATTCAATTTTTAATCTTTAAATAAAAATTTGAGTGGTCAAAGTTTTTTAGTTTTTTAGACATTCAATTCTTAATCTCTAAATAAAAATTTGATTGATCAATCTCCCTCAACTTTTTCATTAAAGTTTTTAATTAGTTTCTACACTTTTGAAAATTTTAATTTTTAATTCCTAAAATCTCATTAAATAAACAAAATAATGAATTCAAACTTTTCTTTTTAGAGAATAAAAACTGAAATTTGTAAAAGTTTAAAAACCTTAACAGATCAAACAAAAGTTTATGAAATAAAAGAACATTAACTAAAAAAATTTAAGAAATTTTGACTAATCAAAATTTTGTTTAAGGACTAAAAATTGAATTTAAAAAAAATTAAATACTAAAAATTTAGTTAACCTTGATATATATATATATATATATATATATATATATATGGGAGATCTATGTATTCCAAGGATAAATCTAAAAAATTACTCTCAGCTAGTCGGTCTACATGTGTAACAATAAAGAGCTAGCTAAACTAAATAGCAAAATGTTTCATTCGTTTGATTTTTAGTTACTCCCAATTTTAAAGAATCATGTTTAAATTTGTTAGCTTTGCAACAACTTGCCAGCCTTTTGTAATGCAACAATAATATTGAACCTTGCTTCCATTTGGGATCAAATAACTGAATAATTTGAGCCTTGGGAGTCAAAGCAAAATGACAAAATTCCAAAGGCATGCAAACTGCGCAGATAAAATACAATAAATAATCCTCTGAATATTCAAATAGTAATAGTTAAAAATTTATAAATTATAATTAAAAAAGATAATAAAATAATTTCGTATCAGATAATCCAAGGAGATATCATTAGTTGTTAAATTCTTTAACAAAACATTAAAGATTGGGGATGTTGAGTAGCATTTATCTTTTCGCCATCACCATTTTCTGTTAACAATTTATACTAAATATATCAGTTTAACCCGTTTCCCTTCATTGAGACCATAAAATTTGGCCAAATTTTGTCTTCCTTAAGTTAAATAAAAAATAAGAGTAAGAATAAAAAAATAGTTTGTCAAAAAAAGGAATAATTAGTAACTCAAAACTATTCTTAATTAACTTTATTTATTAAAATTTGCACAAAGATAAAAATGAATATAAGTATTTAATTGAAAGTTATGTAATTAAATATAATTAGTTGAGATTAAATTACAAAATTAGACATAAACATTTTAGTTCTAATATCATGCATAAAAAAAAACTAAATAAAGTGAGGTGCTAATATCTCCAAATAAGAATAATTTTGTAAAAAAAATGTCTACAAATGCATGTTATTCTGTTACATTTTTTTATTGGCAAAAAAATACCAATTTTCTCTTCTTATGAATGGTCTTGCATAACCAAAGCACTTTATACACAAACAATAATTATGCAAACAAAACAACACAATTTTTAACGTAGAAAACATTCTCAATGTGAGAAGTAAAAATCACAAGACCGATTTCGGAGTCCATCCAAATTTTTCATTATCAATAACTTGAGATTACAAAAGGGTTCCAGCAACCATTACAATCAACAAACAACTTCAACAAAAGTTTTACCAAATCATCACAAGAGATAAGCATACAAAATAGGCTTCTGTAAGGAATTAATTCCTACCCCCATAAATAAAAAAATAACAAATCCCAACAGTCAAATGGACGTATTGCAAGAGAAGAACACACTGACCAAATTTGATAATAATCAAACGGTTGAGCAAAGAGATAACTCTTTCTCAATATCACTGTCCGAAACAAGACAGAACAGAGCAGAAATTCTGATAACCTCTGTTTTCAGTGAAACACTCCCTCTTGAAAACACTTAAATGTATGATCCGAACGGTCATAATGTATAAACAGAATTGATTAACCTTTCCTCAGAGTTTGAACACGATCCAACAAAGAGAAATGTCCCTCACAATATCGTTGTCTACTTCAGAAAATGGATTCAGAACCAGTTCGGTTTGGAAATTTTCAGTGATTCAACAAGCCTTTATCTAAGAAACCAACCATTATATGTGAATAGTGGTGAGTCACGAACATTACGTAAAAGTTTAAGTAAGATTTAACGGTTAAACAAGGAGATCGAGAAGATTGAAGGATGATAGTTTATGTCCTTCTCAACATGCGAATTTGGATGCTCTCTTTCTCCTCTCTTTTTTCTCTCTCTTGTGTTTTCAAATTAATTGATGACCTATCAAAAGAAGAAACCCTAATATTTCCTTATTGGGCTGGACTTGGCTTGGGATTTAAGCCCAACAAATCTCCCTCTCCAGTCCAATGAGAGAGATTTCAAACATCAATCATCAAGTGAAATCCATATCGGCAACAAGTTGGCAAAATTCAAACTTCTCTCTAGGAAATGCCTTTGTTATCATATCTGAACCATTATCATCAGTATGAACTTTCTCTAACTCCACTTCCTTAGCTTTTAGCACATCTCTTATCCAATGACACCTTACATCAATATGTTTGGACCTTTCATGAAAGGTAGAGTTCTTGCCTACATGTATGGCTCTTTGGTTGTCACAAAGTAACACATATTTCTTTTGAGTGACACCAAGCTCTCCCAAAAACTTCATCCATAGCAACTCTTTACATGCTTCAGTTGTTGCAATGAATTTTGCCTCTGTTGTAGAAAGTGCAGTGCACTTTTGCAATCTTGACTGTCAACAAATCGCACCCTGTAAGGACAAGAGAAGAGAAGGTCAAAGGGTTGCAAGGGAAGAGAAGGTTATCCTGACGCATATCTTACCATTTTTTCGGAATTGTCCGCTCATAGCATGATGGAAGTGTCCGATTATAGCCCGACGGGCAAATGTAACCATATAACCCGAAGTAGACTTTCGAGTATCCACATGACCTGCCATATCAGAATCTGTGTATCCAATAAGCACTGGTTCACCAATCCCAAATTTTAGACTCAAACTAGAAGTGCCACAAAGATATCTCATTATCCATTTAACAATGCCAAGTGCATGGACTATGTCTGGTTTGGTGCAGACCATAGCATACATCAAACTCCCTACTGCTGAGGCATATGGCACCTTAGCCATATCTTCCTTCTCCTTATCACTAGAAGGGCTATGTTGAGCACTTAGCTTAAAGTGGGTAGCAAAAGGAGTACTAACCACTTTAGCATTGCTCATACAGAATCTCTCAAGAACCTTCTTGATATATTGTTCCTGTGACAAGAACAACTTTTTCTCATTTCTATCTCGAATGATTCAAATGCCAAGAATCTTCTTTGCTGGCCCTAAATCCTTCATAGCAAAGTACTCACTCAAATGTTTCTTCAATGTGCTAATTCTAGAATAATTTCTTCCAACAATTAACATGTCATCAACATAGAGCAACAATATGATAAAATCATCATCAGAGAATTTCTGAAAGAATACACAATGGTCAGAATTAATCTTTTGGTAACCTTTCTCCCTCATAACAGACTCAAACTTCTTATACCATTGTCTTGGTGCTTGCTTCAGGCCATAGAAACTTTTCTTCAATTTGCAAACATAATCTTCTTTCCCTTTCACAATGAAACCATATGGATGATCCATGTAAATCTCCTCTTCCAAGTTACCATGGAGAAAAGTTGTCTTCACATCCATTTGCTCAATTTCTAGGTCTAGACTAACAACTAGGCCTAGAACCACTCAAATATATGACATTTTCACAACTGGAGAAAATATCTCATTGAAATCAATGTCTTTCTTCTGACTGAATCCCTTGACAACTAATCTTACTTTATACCCTGGTTGTGAAGTAACTTCATCTTGTTTCACCTTGTACACCCACTTGTTCTTCAAATATCTATTTCCCTTAGGCAATTTTACTAGATCAAAAGTGTGATTCTCATGCAATGAATGCATCTCATCTTGCATGGCTTCAATCCACTTACTCTTGTGCTAATCTTCCATAACTTCTTCAAAGCATTTAGGTTCTCCTGAATCATTCATCAACACATACTCACTTGCAGGATATCTGGTGGAAGGTGCTCGACCCCTAGTAGATCTCCTGGGAGGAGCATCATTAGTAGTCTTTAGTAAAGGAAACTGCTCATCAACAATATCATGGTTCTCCATGAGCTGTGGAGCATCTGTGCTATCTAAATCACCTATACCATGTTCTTCCTCAACTTGTGGTGGATCACATGAAATAGGAGGTGGATCCAAGTCAATCAAATCATGATTATTCTCTGGCACTGAAATCTCTGATTTCTCTATATCCTTTATAGTCTGATCTTCCGTAAACACAACATCTCTACTCCTCAAGAGTTTCTTCTCTACTGGATCATAGAACCTGTAGCCAAACTCATCAAGTCCATATCCAATAAAGACACACTGTCGTATTTTAACATCAAGTTTGGATCTCTCATCTTTGGGGATATGCACAAAAGCCTTGCACCCAAAGACACGCAAATGATCATAGGAAACATTCCTACCAGTCCAAACTTTCTCTGAAACATCAAATTGCAACGGAACACATGGTGTGAAATTTAGAACATGAATAACAGTGCTCAAAGCCTCACCCAAAAATGACATAGGCAATTGTGACTGTGAGAGTAAGCATCTAACTCTTTCAATCAGTGTCCTATTCATCCTCTCAACAAAATCATTCAACTGAGGAGTCTTAGGAGGTGTCTTTTGATGCCGGATGCCTTGTTGTCTGCAATAATGATCAAAAGGACCTGTGTACTCTCCACCACAATCTATTCTGATGCACTTCAACTTCTTCCGAGTCTGTCTCTCAACTGAGGTCTGAAATTGCTTAAACACATCCAACACTTGATCTTTTGTCTTCAAGGTGTAAACCCATGTCTTCCTTCTATGAAAGTGACAAAATAAAGAGCACCGTCGAGTGTTTTTGTCTTCATAGGACCACAAACATCATAGTATATTAAATCAAGTGTAGCAGGGACAATAAGTCTGCCTATACATATTTGGTGGGTCCTAAGTCTTAACATTTGAATCCTCATTGACTATGGACCTTTATGTTGGTTTTCTTGTCTTTCACATGAAAATATATATTCATTATTTAGCTGATCAATTGTTGTGTTTTACAAGGTTTAGCATTATCTTCAATTGGTGAATATAAGAAAGCTGAGGAAGCAGATCTGAAATCACTTCAAATTGATAGAAATTTTCTTGAAGCATGGGCACACCTAACTCAGGTAGCTATCAAGTATCAACCTTATTGTGTAAGGAATGAAGGTAATGGGAAGAATCTCGATATAGTTTGTTACAGAGCAGAGTAACTTGCCTCTCTATATCATTTCATGTCTTATGAGCTCTTAGAAGTTCTTATAGGTGGTATCTGATTAACTGTTGTGAAAGAGTAATTTGGCTAGATAGCTTAATAGTATGTTTGGAAATGACCTGATTACTCAGGTAGCCATCAATTAAATTTTTTAGTGAATTTGAATTCAAATTAACATGAACAAAATGGCCTGTTTTAGATATTAAATCTAAAGAATTTTTGAAACTATTGAAGTTTTATAGGGGATCATCGAGGTATGGACACTCTATTAAAAGAAAATTTTCACTTAGATAATAGTTATAAATTAGCTGTTGCTGCTCATTTCTCATGAAACATGACAGTAGGCTTTGTTTCAGTCAGTCTTGTAATATCATTAGTCCTGTCAATGCTATATTATTTTAATGCATCTTCTTTTAATCCAGATTTTAATGCATCCTCTTTTAATCCAGCTTTAATGCACCTTCTTTTAATCAAGCTTAACAAAGTAGTGGTGTTTTTGACATTTCAGTTTGATTAGAAGTTATTTTCTTTTATTGTTGTAATGTTGTTCATATTCTATATGTTCAGACTTTAGCGTGTTTCTTTGCAGATAAAGAGCTTAAATGTACTTATGAGAGTTTGATTTTTTATTTTATTTTTGCTTTTGTTTATTTGTTTAGAATAATATATTATTTTCATCCTATATATTTTATATCTTCTTTTAATCAAGTTTCTTCCCTTTAAAAATAAGAAGAGTGAGAGAACAAAAAAAAGTGTTAATTTTGTGGTCTCTGGAGGATGGGTCATGGTTGATTTCAGGTTAAGTTGCATGTTTTTTATGCAGAAATGTTTGATATAATTTAGTGATGACATAAAAATAATTGTTCAACATCAAGAGTTGTAGCTTATGTAATGTATCAATTGTAGCTGAATGTGGCAGAAGAGTTAATAATTAAGATATGCCATCTTTGGCAGTAGTGACATAAGTTTTAAAGTATTTAAAAAATATTATTTAACTATGTGGCTGAAAGCAAACTCCATGCAGTTAGTGATATATTTGGATTCAGGAAAAATTAGCTCATGGATAGATTTCGATTCGGAGGATGAAACCCTCAGGGTAGATTCAGAAACCACTCTTAAACAAGAAATTGCTTGGGCTTCTCATCTCTCTTTACAGATTTGCATTGGTATAACCAAATTGAAGAAACTTCAAAGTTCAAATTTTGTTGCTTTGATTGGTCTTTGTTCCTTAGATCAGTAGTTTTACTCATGTTAAATTGGTTGAGTTTAAAACTTTGCTTAATTTTTTTTTAAACTACAAAAGGCTTAATGTTCATTTTCATTCACAAATATTAACATTTTTTTGTGCTTTTAGATATTTGATTGATTATCTATGATATTATTATTATTCCTCTAGGTTGCATGGATATGGTTCCTACACTATACTAGTATGAGTATGGATGGTAGTGTGACAACCTTTCAAATTATGATATTTTGTGCTTCTGTATATAGACCACATTTAATAATTATATTCCTATTCATTTTTTCTTATTTTAAAAAAATGTAATAGAAAAAGTGCATTTTGTGATATATATTATGTAATACTTCATTCAACTTTTTTGAAGAAATATAATTAGATACATTTATCAATGAATTCCAAACAAATACAATAAAAAAACCTTTGCTGCATGGCACTGAATCAGAATACTATGCAACTCCCAACTCATGTTCTAGGGAGATTTTTCTATTTTAGTATTCATATAGGAATAGGGAGTTGCTGCACAAATTTTGGATGGTGGGGTCATCAAATTTAAGGCTCATTCTAGACCAAAAAAATTGGATGTTGAGTTAACTTTTCAGAACTAAATGATCCTGATTTTTAGGTTGACTACTGGGAAACCTGGAATTTGTTTTGTCTACTGTGTGAGCATCATAGTCAACTGTCAGTTGCACTTGATATTCTGTGAGTAGTCTACACTTAGTCCTTTCATCATTTATACTTTGTTTACTCTGATTATGGATTTTGTTGTTGGATTTTGTTCCTAATTCCTAAATTTGTTTTTATAATTGTGGCGTGTTATCACACTTTAGTCCTTTCATATTTTTATTCAGTGTGTTATCACACCAAAGGATGAAAACAATCTTAAATATATTCTCTTAGGACCTATATCAGAAATTTAAGTATTATAAGACTAGAGGCAATGGTGTACGTTTATCTCATCAAATATATGTTAATGACAAAAATATGTGAAGTTGCTAAAATCAAGAATCTTTTGTCATCTATATTCAAATAAATCCAAATGCACAATTATTCTTTGATTTGTATTGGCAGTGATATTTAAGGTAGTTAAAGCTAAGTTTATAATGAAAGAAGAAATATAGTTTTAACTGAAAAATATTTCTTTAAAGAGTTTCTTGAAAGTGTGGAAATGTATTAAGGCAACTAATTTGATTACAAATTGTCACCAACCCGTTGAAATGAAGCAAAACTTAACTATATGATTGAACTTTCAGGCTGGCATGATTGCAGCTCATGGCATTCTAGGTAGCTACTGTGTCCTTCAGACCAACCCAAAACACATGGTACCTTCTTGGAAGGAACTGGGAGCACGCATTTTTGTTACTAGATTCTTGAGTTGCCATATCACTACTGGTTGTTTAATGTGAGGCATCTAACAATAAGAATTCTCTCAAAAAACAAAAAAGTATCATAATCATATGCTTGATTTTAATATACCAAGATGTAGAGCCAAGGAAGGGTTCAATGTGAGGCTGAATCGTGTCTAATGAAACCTCCAGCTTCTGGAAGGTCTTCCAATATATGATGTCTGTTGAACTCCCCTGATCAATGAGGACCCTTGATACCCTGAAATTGGCTATTACAAGGGAGACTACAGTTGGATCGTCCTGGTTGATAGGGTCAATTCATTGGAAATCTTTGTCAGTGAATGTGATAGGAGGGAGACTCCGTGGTGGGGGAGCATCAACGTAATTGATGTCAATGTCCCGAATAATGCGAAGGTGTCTCTTTCGAGACTGGCTGGATGGTCCTCCGTGAGAGCGATGGTGTTGGTTACACCTTGGATTTGTTGGGCAGGCTCGTCCTCCTATTGTCGAGGAGGTTGGTGCTCCTATCTGGACTGGTGTTGCCTTTGTCGTCCCTTATTTTTTGTTCTAACTCTTCTCCTGTCAGGATCTTGGTTTCTGTAATGGTCTTCAGATCGTCCCTCAAGTCTGATTCTGGCTGGGTGATTATCAGGTCTTTTTACAAATCGAGATAAGTACCTTACTTGTATGAGTTCTTCGTTTTTGTCCTTTAGGGCCAAACACTCTTCACTGTTATGACCATTACTGGATGAAATTGACAGTATTTGTTCGGATCCGCCACTGGCTTAAGAGACGATGAGGGTGATGGTAATTTCATCTGTACCTCCGTGTTGAAGGCTTCCTCCATGATGGTTGCCCGATTTACCGTCAGGGGAGTGTAGCGCTCAAACCTAGGTCTTTTCAGGAGTGGTTGACGCTTGTTTGACTTGTGCTTTTTGTCTGACCTATGTGGCTCAGTCTTGGTTACCGCTTCTCATTTCTGTTCAGCTTGTCTGACTTCATTTCAGAATTTGGACATCTCTTCCATCTGAATGTATCCTTTGGCTTGTTCGCATTTTTCATCCTTGCTAGAAGGTGGTTTCTTGTACAGACTATCCATGAACTTGTCAGGACATAAGGCCAGCATCATGGAGTGTAATGCTACTTTGGGATTCACGTTATGGATCTGGATAACTACTCATTCAAATCTTTCCATAAATCTTTGAAGAGGTTCATCATCTACCTGTCGCAAATTGGCTAGTGCAACAAAAGTTAGCCTATGAGATTAGGTGGTTGCATATTGAGCACTAAATTTCTCGACAAGAGTGTCGAAGCTGTCGATGGACATCAGAGGGAGTCTATTGTACCATGTCAAGGCTGCTCCCTTGAGAGAAGTGGGGAACACCCGACACAATACATCGTTGTTGTTTGGTGTACAGGTTGGCTGAGTGAAGAAGACATCCAAATGCTCATTGGGGTTGGTGTTGCCATCGTACCTCTCTAGGTGGAGAGATTTCCAACCCGAGGGTAGATATACTTTCATAATACGATCGACAAATGGATGTCGTCGCGTTGTTCGCTCTTCTGGACGGTATATTGGTGCTTAGCTGGGACTACCCTTATGGTTGACAGTTTGTCGAGGGTGCGACTCCCCTTGGGTGTGCTCGTTCCCTGTGATGGGCAGGCGAGTGTTCATCACCTTGGGATGTCTCCCCCTAGCCTTCAACTGATCATGATTAGCCTTCAGCCTTCGAAGTTCTTCTTCGTGTCTTCGTTCCATCTCCACAATGGGGTTTTCGAGTTGCTGGATAGTGTCGTGATTGGTCATGGTTGTTTGAGGAGGGTTAGAAGTTTCGATGGGAGTACTGTGTTTGAGACTAGACCGTCTACTGACCATTCACAAAATGGTGAAGGAAATATGTGTTTAGGGAGGTCGATGGAAAATGTGAGGCTGCAGGGTAAGTTTTACCGCGGCCCAGAGTGGGCGCCAAATGTTCTTACCAAAATCTGGAATTGTCACACACAAGGGGGGACGTGGTCCAGGTGGGTTCCAGACTTTGCACGTCGAACGATGAGTCAACCTTGTTGAGAAAGGGGACTTCTAAAACAAAGAAGAGGGCTCCAACGCTTAAGTAAGTACATAAAAAATATGACAATGAAGCATATAAGAGTGTGGCGATCCAAGAATAAAGAGTCTTGGAATATGAGTGAATGTGTCATGTGTGGCTGATTCAAGGTGTGTGAAAAGGTTAGATCTTACTTGTATTTATAGGATGAGTGTGGGCCTTGGGCCTTTGTTGATAAGATAAACAGATAATTGGAGGATGTTATATAATTCAAATCGTAGATAATTCATACCTTGTAATAGTCTACTACTTGTAGATAAGTAAGAACTCGTAGGTAATGCCTTGTAGATAATCTGAGGTCAGTTAGGAGATAATGTGGTTACACTTATTTGAATAAATAAGTAACAAATAATCTGTTGGCCAGGATGACCTGACTGCTGAGGGTTGACGTCTACACTCTTGTAGCAAGGCTGACATGGAGGGCGAACACGTGTGCAGTGACCCCACATTAAAGGCCACGTGTACTTTTACTATTTTGTGTAATACATTTTTCTTGTGCGACGTTTTGGTGTAGAGGTATTTGTGTGATCTTTATAACCAAGGAAAAATGATTATTGTTATGCCTATATATTTTCTAATCCGATTTGATGGTTGATTTACAGGATTTGTATAAGTGTGCAACTCATTCAAAATAGCTATATATGATGTTCACACTTTAAGCCCTCAAAACATTTTGTACATCTTGAGAGTTAGATTGTGAGTCTCATTTGTCTATGCGTTTGTAAGATGATAACAATAATTAGTGTGCACCGAAGATCTTCAACAAATATGCTAGATTTTGCAAGATCCAAAATGACTTTGTAGTAAATAATATTTAGCTTATTAGCTTGGAGAGGCTAGTGTAAAAACTAGCTATTTGGGTTAAGTTAGAAGTAACTTGTAAAAAAAATACTTGTGACTTTATAAAAGATAGTGAAACTTGATGGGTTGTCAAGAACTAGATATAATTTCGATGGTTGAGGCAAACTAGTATAAATTTATTTATTTTTTTATTGCTCTTATCTTTGTTTTCTAACGCTGAATTTAGGGGTGTTCGCAGGCCGATTCAAGTCGATTTTGGACAAATTCAAGACTTAACCCAATCGAATTTGATCAATTTGGTTCGGTTCAATTTTCACAATTTTTTTTTGAAACCCAACCTAACCCAACCTAACTCATTCATAAACGGTTTGGTTCGGTTTGGGCTAACACACTACCCATTTAAATTTGATCTTTTTTCTTCTTCTTAGAACTTTCTATTTTGATTTATCCAAATATCCAATACAATTAATACAATATTATCAAATGTCTGAAAGCAATAAAATTGATTCATTTAATACCATCAACATAATATTCTAAAATATACTAATACAAATTAAAATAAAATATTCTTCAACAAAAAAATAAACATGATTTGCTGCAACAAGATTTGTTGAAACAAATGAACAAAATATGATCCATTAATATTATAAACATGATAGAAAAAATAAATATGAAAAAAAGGTAAAACAAATAATAATGTACTTGAAAGTAATACTTTAATTCCAACACTAATAGTCCCAATACTTACACTTCCAACACTTAGAGTTCTAATATTAACAATATTTAAAGACAAGCCAAACAACTCAAACTTTTGATCGATTTTGATCGGTTTGATTCGGTTTTGACCCAAATACATAAATGACTCAACCCAAACTGTCTAGATCGATTTGGGTCAATTTGAATTCGTGGATGACCCATACCCGTGAACACCTCTAACTGAATTGTGAAGTTCTATGAAGATTGTTTTAAAAAGGTTTTTGATTGTATATTAAAGTTCTAAACTTTCATAGTCACTTGTTTCTCTAATTGTTCTTTAAAACTTGTTTGTGTTAGACGATAAGTTATTCTTCAAAAAGGTTTGGGAAATTTTTTTAAAATTATAATTCAACCTTATTCTTATGATTTTTACCTTTACAATAACTTAGTTATATATATATATATATATATAAATTCGATTATTTATAATTTAATATTTACATAAATAATCTGCATTTTGGGTTGAAAATTACCTTTTTTGGATGTGCAACTCAACTACTTTATTAAGCAATGTCATTTATTTATTATTTATTCACTGAATGTTAAAATTACCAATTAAGTGATTAATTCGAGTGAAATTAGATTTAATTCTCTTAAGTTATATCTTAAATTTGAACCTTGTGTATGTAAAAAATGATTAAAAAGAGAAACTAACTATAAAAGTGGCTAGTTATAACTTATAGGTAAAACCATTAGATATTGTACACAGGTTATAAAATATTTTTACCAAAATCATATCTTTTTCCTTTTCCTTATAAATTAAAAAAATGCAAGAAAAATAAGGCTAAAATGTAATTTCAATCTTCTTATTTTTTGGAATCTATATTTTTTATTCTTTCATTTTAAAATTGAGATATTTAATTCTTCTATTTTAAAATAATAATACTTTTAATCCCTTAGTCCAAATTAAGTTCAAATTAAGATATTGAATGTTAATTCGAATGTTAACTCATTATTGGAAAGAAAATTACTTTTCAACCCTTTCTTAATAATCCTCTTCACACCTTCTCAACTTTGACGTCTTAACCACCACAAAACTTGCCTCCGACAAAGTTATTGACATCTTGTCGTCATCTCTGGTGAAGGCGATCCACACCTAGTTACCTTCCTCCATAAAAAACTAGGAGAAATTGGAAAACATTCCTGAACCTAAATTTCAACAGTTATCAAATTACAAAATCTTAGTTTCAACCTCGCAACCAACATTGCCTGTCCTTGGCAAGCAATTGTGATCAATAAATTAGGGATTTTTATTTTTTGACAAGTCAAACCTCAAAACAAAATTAGGGGTTTATTTTTTGGGATCAAAAAAGGAGAAACAAAAATGTTTCCAAGAAATTGTGATCAATAACTTAGGAATTTATATTTTTTGACAAGTCAAACCTCAAAATAAAATTAGGGGTTTATTTTTTGGGATAAAAAAGGAGAAACAAAAGTGTTTAAGCATAAGGTTTCAAAACTGTACCATCACCTCCCTAATGCTTCTTCTTCTCACATTTTAAATGATTCCGTAGAATATATCTTCAAATACGATTTCTTGGTATTTTGTTTTTTGGTGTTGGAGACTATTTACACTATTTAGGTTCTGGAGAATTACAATTCCAAACAGAAAAATGGAGATTTAGATATAGATGGAAGGGAAAAAGAGTATGGAAATACAGGAAAGGTACAAGAAAGAGGTGAGAACTTTGATGAAAACATTGGATGGTGAAAGATGGCGTGAAGAACATTAATGGAAAAAGATCGAAGAGTAATTTTCTTTCTAATAACGTGAGTCAACATCTTAATTTGAATTTAGGAATTAAAATTACTAATTTTTTAAAATATAAAGATTCAAAATACAAAAAATCGCATTTTAGCTGACAAAATAATAACCATTCCCATTTCCAAGGCAATCTTTGGTAAAAAGAATATTCAGTTCAATTTTGGTGTCAAAATTTGTGGTCTTGCGCTAAATCGAGTCAATGCTTCTGCCCCCACAAGTTATGTTCGAAAAAAAATAGAATACCAAACAAAACCACAATAAAATATTTTCGTTTGCACCTTCCTTGCACTTTCCAAACGCTAAACAAACTCGAACCTTTTTTTTTTCACCTTGGGTTGAAAGCCTCTTTCAACCTTTTCCAGAACTTTGAAATTTTAATTTTCGGGTAAACATATCACCATCTCGTTTCCTTGACTCTTCTTCCGTTGTGAATGGGGAGAGAAGGAAACGATTGTGCTGTGGGGGACACGTCTCTCACAGCTTCACCTTTTGATGGTGAAGCTTCCATTTTGAGCTCCACCCTTTTGTTGGATCACGTTGGGGAGGTCACCCTCACCTTTCACTCAGATAGGTTGTCTTGGAAATTGGTCGAACCATTGGATAATGTAATAAGTCCCATTTGATTGCATTTAAAGTGTTTGTGAAAATGTCTGGCTTGTCTTGTGATTTTGTCAAATGGGGTGTTAATGAATGATTGATATAACCCCATGTTTAGATTATGGATTTTGTCAAATGGGATGGATGATTGATCTCACTCCAAGTTTAGATAATTAGATTATGGATGTGGTGATTGAGTTAAATCATGGTTACAGAATTCTCTCAATAACCCTGTGTATCGAATTCACCGTACTATGTGCCAGGTTTTCTTCGAAGGAAGTCTTGTAATAATAATTAAAAAGTGATGGACCATCGCATAATAGTACCCGTACCATGTTCTTGGTAACTATGAGTTGAATATCGCTTTTGATTCTGAATTGCATGTGAATGTGTTTGATGTAGTTGTCATGTTTGATAAAATGTAATGTATTCATGCTGGATGGGGTGTGAGCTTTGAAGGTAGAGGTTGAGTGAGGAGCTAAATTCATGGGTGATAGATGGATTTTTTTGGCTGTTTTTATGGAATGCGAGTTTGAGCTTAAGCTACCATGAAGCTTGTTTGAACCACTAAGGGAGTCATTTCATGCTACATGATAATACTAGGAGGGACAAAGTACAGCATCCAAAATTAGTTTTGAGAACCGTCAATGTAAGACCATCCATGTTCAAGACAACACATACATCCACTTTCATGATTAGAATTTTTATAGATCTTTATACAAGAAAACATGTGAACAAAAACAACCATGAACATGCTGCAAATCAGGAAAATACATTCCTCTTCCTCTGTTGCAAACTGAAACCTTAATCCACAAAGATGAAGGAACATATACATTCCGTATGAGCAGTGATCTCAATAGATAGCCAAATACTCACAGATTCATATGTAGTCATAAACAAATTATATAACTTGTAATTCTCATTAAAATAGAACAGCTTCCATAGAGTTTGGTATATAATAAAATAGGACAGCATTATAATCATTTAGATTTGACCATGTGTAAGTTTTTACTACAATCAAACAGCCACCCTCTTTGCTGCAGAACAGAATGAAATACTACCATTGTCAAATAATAACTATATATTTCTGATAAAAAGAAATTTTCCAATCATTTTTCATATTCAAATTAAAAATGGCTGAGTTTTCCATGTCTTTAAATTTCTTATAGAATTTCATTACTGTCATGGCTTGTTTGGTTAGGTTATATTTTTCCACGTTCATTCTCATATATTTTTATAAGAAGTTGCAATAATATGACCTTATAGGCTATGGATAATTTTTAAACTAATAATTACTAAAATGAGCATATAGTTTGGGTTTCATCTAATACTATTTTTCTTATATTTTTAATGGAACAGGATGTTTCAACTTGTTTAGGCGTTAGATATTTTTCTAAGGTTGCTACTGGGATCAAACTTTCTGACATATATGCTGTTGAGTTAAATGATCATGGTTCAATTGACGTATCAAGTCTCCCTCCTGCTACTGAATGTCTACTTTTAGGTCAAGACATAAAGGTTTACTCTTGTTCTTGGTTATGCAATTTTCTTCCTTATAGTTTTATAATGTTTCATAGTGTTTATCTTACAATTATGCAGATGTACAGCTTTACCGTGCATGGTTTTATAAGGAGCAAGAATCAACCTTCTCAATGCATCCTGGTTGAATATACTTTTGGTCATATAAATTTGCCAACATGTCAGATGTGGGTAAATCAACTTAATGCTTCCTTGAAACATGAAGTTGGAAGACCAAAGAATCTTTTGGTATGCTTTACTATTGGTCAAACATTTATATTTTTCCTTTTACTTATATTGATTAATTAAAATGAACTTTTCCCAGATATAATTTCTGATTCACTAGGTTTTTGTTCATCCAAGGAGTGGGAAAGGTAATGGGTGTACAACCTGGGAAGCTGTGGCTCCTATATTTTCTCGTGCTAAAGTAGAAACAAAGGTGAAATTTTAGCTTCTCTAGCAATTTCCTAAATGGATAGCTACTGATAAACTTTCAATGTTAAGTTTATGTATGCTTAACTCCTATCCACTATATTTTGCTTAAGAAGCTAACCAAGTCTTCAAATGTGCTATCAACTCCTTGCACAATAGCTTTTATAATCTTATTTTTGGACCGTGGGCAGTGGTTGTAACAGAAATAAACAAGTCCATTTCCATTATTTTTCATGCTGTTAACTTTTGGCGTTTAATAAATGTCCTTTTTCTTACTTTCTGAACTTCACAAGGATGAATATTCTATTGTTTCTATTCATTTTTAAGATAATATGCTGTTTTTTGTTATACTTGTCTTGGCTAGTCAATCCTACTGCTTATGACTGGTGCCATTAACAAATAAAACCAATAATTATCTATTTGAGCTAGTCTTATGAAAAGTTGAGTTATAATTGCATTTTATAAATGTTTTAAAAACAAGTATATGAATCTTGGTAGATATTGATTGAGAAGATGGTCAATTTAGATGCAGATGTGTTATGTATATTTAAGAATTAAGAATATAAATAATAAAAATGACCTGATTTTGTTGATAATTAACAAAAGGAAATGTATTAGATGAAAATATGTATTAATGTTTTGGAGGAAAGGGGAGAATAAAGTAGTGAGCAATTTTATGTGCATTTGTTTCTTCAAATGATCTTACTGACTTGCGCTCTATCTATTTAAGCACAAGAAAGATTGATATCTTATGTTTGAGCTTTTGCTCAAGATTGATATATGTTGGTTGAATTAGCTTGAGGTGATTGTCTTTTAACTTTGCTCAGCTTAGTTGCTGTCCAACTTTTGGATCTGCAACTGCAAGTATATGTGTTTAACATAAATCTATTCATATCGCAACTGTTTTTGTTTGCTCAGGATACTGCAAATTAGAGCAGGAAAACTTAGCTTTATGATAATATTAAGTAGTAACAGATAATTAAATACGATTGTTGATAAGTTTCCTAGTAATAAATTTTCTTTTCTTTACTAGGTGATTGTGACAGAGAGAGCAGGAGAGGCATTTGATGTGATGTCTTCTATAACAAATGTGGAGCTTAACTCATATGATGGTGTTGTTGCCGTTGTAAGAACTTAACTCCCTTCTTTTACATTCTGATAGAACTGGACTGGACTGGAAATAGCTGAGTAATACTTTATTATTCTGAAAATTTGTTGCTGATAACACTCAACAAGGTATATTTGAGACCAGAGGAAATAATTGAAAATGTATATTTCAGATTGATTAAACTGTAAAAAGGATACATGAATAGAGGTAAATCTAAATATACAATGGCACTAGAAATATGATCCTAATTACATTATAGAAAAGATCTCATCTACATAAATACAAATCAAATCTGATATAAATATGAACGAAGTCAACTAAATCAAACTTGTATCATATCTTTTAATATATATCTCTGTAATCTACATAATATCTCAACTCTCCCCCTCAACCTGGAGCATATAGGTTGTATGCATCAAGCTTGCAACATATGTAAGCTATTCTAGGTCCTTGAAGAGACTTGGTGAAAATATCTGTTAACTGCTCATTAGAACCAACAAATGAAATGGTAATTTCTCCAGACATAACCTTCTCATAATAAAATGGCAATTGATCTCTATGCTTAGTATGCTCATAAAAGATTACATTGGAGGCAATGTGCAGGGTTTCTTGGTCATTACAAATGAGATTCATTGAGCCTATTTCACAGAAACGCAATTCTTGGAGGTGTTTCAGCCATATGAGCTCACATGTGGTGAGAGCTGTAGCTTGATACTAGTCTCTGCATTGGATCTGACAATAGCATTCTGCTTCTTCCTCTTCCATGAAATCAAATTACCTCCAGTTAGGACACACTATCCTAATGTGGGTCGTCTGTCAGTTGAACAACTTGCCTAATCTGCATGTGTATTAAACAATATCATAATGACCTCTATCTTATACTAAACCTCTTCTATAGGATCCTTTAATGTATCCCAAAATTCTAACCACAACATCCCAGTGGCTATCACAAAGTTAAGGAATTGATTGACAAAATTTACATGAAATGTAATATCTAGCCACATCATGGTCTCAATAGTTTCCTGGATTTGTAAAGGACTCCCCCTAGTTAGGTAGAAGCTTGACATTTTGGATCCATAAGAGTATCGATTGGCTTCATGGCTTGCACTGCAGCATACTGGTTTCCTCCAACATATCTGAAGTGTATTTTTTCTGTTATATGACAATTCCTGCCTTTTGTTGAGCTACCTTAATTCCATGAAGAAAGGCTTACTGGATGTCTAACTAGTGCAATGGACAATACTGCATGACTGCCATAGAAAGAAAGAGATTAACAACGGCCAAACATTTGCGTCTATCCTGTAGCCACCAAGCGAGCTTTCAGCCTCTCAATCTGCTCTTCTGGACCAACTTTGACAATATAGACCTAACATCCAACAATAGATATTCTAGGAGGAGAATGTTATGAAACTTAGCATAGGATCGAGTCACGGGCCTAGACATGGAAGACTTCTTTTGACCTATAGTGAAAGCAAGAAGTATACTTGTCCTTGACAGAGCCCTCCTAAACTATTTTTGTCCTTGACATAGCCCCTCCAAAACGAACAGAAGTTTTCTGAATATTTCTTCTTGATTGATTTCCATCAAGTCCCCCCTTTAAATAGGCTAAAAAAATATCCTAACAATTATCCTAATTGATAAAATAAAAAATAAAGAGAATATGTTACTGAGTTTGAGATAGGTACCCATAACACAATTTCAGCACCTATGTTTGACTCCAATCCAGGTTTGGCACAAAAGCAAGTGATGCCATGCTTTTTGCTTCTTCAGTTTCCATTGGGGCTCTGTATGAAATTTAACTTCCAACTCTTCTTCACTCATCTTTCATTATTGTTCCTTCATTCTATTGTTTAGTCTGTATATGCATATTTAAGATGCGTCTGCGGTGTGCCCCAATTCTAAATGTTGCGCACTCCAATAAGTACATATAACTATTAATAAAGACAATTATCCCATTTGGTGTACACATTTACTATTCCTAATTTACCCTTTCAACTACTTTTAAAAACCACTCACAATCACAAGTAGTTACTGTCTAATAGCTTTTCAACATGACATTTATTATCTATAACTATTAATACATGCAATTGTCCCATTTGGTGTACATATTTACTATTCCTAATTTACCCTTCAACTACTTTTAAAAACCACTCACAATCACAAGTAGTTATTGTCTAATAGTTTTTCAACATGGCAATTATTACAACTACATCTAACTAAACAAACAAAAAAGACAGTTGGCACAAGGCATGGAGTGCCTGTTTTCCAACTAGTCAATATAAAGCTGTTACATGAAAATGCCCAACCACAAACACAAAATTACTAAAGGCACCCCCTATTGCACTACTGAGACCGAAAACCAAAACAAAAAGAGCCATGTCTACACATATAATATGAAACCAAAAGTTTCTATAATTACCAAAATAGTAAAATCTTTGTTAGTCTTATTATTTATTAATAATATTATATCAATATTTTAGTGATTTATTGATTATTTTTAACAATATATTACTAGTTCATATTTAATAATATATTATGAATTATGAACTTTACTCTTTGAAGTAATTACACATTTAAAAGTACTTTTTCTTACTATTATCCAAACAATTTTCATTTCATCAAACATACTTTTGGGCAAAGAAATACCCAAACATAAATTTAATTGTGTAAACTCATTTTTTAACAAACTTAAGTTTCCAACGTACTTTTGATTCAAACTTAAGTTCACCAACTTTAATCCAAACACACTAAATAATTTAAGATCTCTAATTTGTGGCCATATCAGAGAGGGAACAAAGGTCCATGTTTAGTTAGATTCTAAAGTTGTCATCTTATCAATCATAGCCTATTACCAACCTGGGTAAGAAAGCTTCTTGTGAAGAATAGAGACAGAGGAATAAATAAATGGTAATTGAGGAATGTATATCCTTTAGGATAAAAATATGTTTTTAGTCCCTATACTTTCGTTGAATCTTGTTTTTAGTCCTCGAACATTCATATTGTGCAATTTAGTCCCTAAACTTTATAAAAAAAATGTTTTTGGTCCCTGGGCCTACTTCCTAATTTATGCACGGTTTTTAACTTCAGGTTGTGAGGAGGGTCTAAAAACATGTTTTTTATAAAGTTCAGTGACTAAATTGAATGATATGAATGTTCAGGGATTAAAAACAAGATTCAATGAAAGTATAGGAACTAAAAACATATTTTACCTATCTCTTATGATGTGCAATGGGAAGTTTGATGACTCAGGTAATTTCTCAGGAGACAAGGACTAGGAGACTGTCATGGAGATGGAGTTGACTTGTTTGGGATAAAAGTAGATGGAACTACCACGGGTGAGTGAGACACGGAATAGCTAGTACTTAAGAAACAGACTCTGACTCCAAATGTCATAGGCGGAGTTTAACATAGTATGATTATACTATAGTTGCTTTCTTCTGACAATGAACACTTCGATGTTTGGAGTTTCTTTTTTGGTTAGATGTTTGTCTGTCTGCATGTGAGGGAGTTAGTTAGTTGTTGGGACGAGATAGATAAGAACTAAGCCATATTACCTATAAATAAGAGAGTTTGACTAGGAAATCTATCGTGTCATTTAGAAAGGATTGGATTGGACTCTTAAAAAGTGGGGAGAGGTCAGGGTGACTTGAATACCTTAAGTACTACTGTAGTTCATCTCTTGCTCTATTACCAGAGAGTTGTACTAGAGAATAATACTCATTTCATCACCTTTCTTCATTTATATTCTCCACTTTCTTCTCTGTCCCAATCCAGTTCTATCAGTTTCTGTTTGCATCTTATCTCAACAATTGAAAAAAATAAAGAAGTAAAATGAGTTGAAGGAAAACGTCTTCTTTTGTTTGTTGTCTAAACTATGAAACCATAAATTAATATGAATAACTTAGCTTTCTGATCTAATATACTCTACTAAATGATGCAGCGTCATAAGATGTCTTCTTTGATATGATGAGCATGTGCAATATTGAGTTTGGCATTTGGATTTGATATGTTTTATATTGTCTTGCACAACATTGTAAATCTAATTCTGCGATCATTCTTTTAATATGTTTATGAGCATTTATGTTTATAAAGTTTCAAACCTTTATATTTTAGATGTAATCACTTTTCCAGTTCCCTTGTTGCTTTCAATTGTTGTGTTCTAACTGTGGTGGTTCCAGGGTGGTGATGGATTTTTCAATGAAATCCTTAATGGGTTTCTTTCTCCCAGGTTTAAAGCTCCCTACCCACCAACTCCATCAGATTTTGTTCATTTGGTTAAAGATAATGGTGATTCCTTGGTTCTTGATGAAGATGAAATAGTTTATGAAACTTCAAGTCGAAATGAAGACCAGTTTCCTCTGATTTCAAGTCCAAAACAATCTGGGTCTAGAATCTCAAATTCAAGTGAGTTCAGTTTATCTGTACTTCATTACTTTTATTCACAAAGACATTAAATAAGCATTGAGATGCTTTCTAAGATCCTAATGTTTCCAATGCTACATCAACTCCTAATATTTCTAAAACAGTGTTTTACTGTGTAATGTTCCCGGTCAAGGATGACACACTAAGCCTTTATTTATAATGAGCAAATAGGATCAGTATTGATCACATAGGATCAATCTAATAATGAGTAATAAAGAGGAAATCACTAATTAATATCTAATCATAAATAACAGAATGCCCCTAATATTTTCAATGCTGCATTAATTACAGTCATCATTCTAACACTTCATCAATTGCATTTATCATTTCAATCAGTAAATATATTAGTTTTTCCATACTTTAGTGACTCTATTATGTGGCTTTTGAAGATTCTGAAGATAAGGCTGCTGAATTTCCTCTTCCCAATGAATGGTTTAGATTTGGGATTATTCCTGCAGGTTCAACTGATGCCATTGTAATCTGGTAAGTTTTTTCCTTCCTACTTTCCATTCTTCAAAAGAGCAGATATATATGTCATCTAAAATCAATTTAGAGAAACTACTTTTGCAGTATAATCTGCTTTGATTTTCATGCGTTAAAACCAAAACCATTTTTGCAATATCTTCTATCAAAAATTTCTTTATGCCTTGTTCTGCATTAATTACATTCAATTGTTACAATTATATTTTTAATAGATGTAAGCAGAAATTAAGTGACTCATTCACACACAGGGAGCTGAGTATATTTGAGTCATATAATAAATACAAGCTATAATCAAGGAGGCCTAATTATGGTCACTATATGAAAGGGATTGACTACTGACTGCATGCATTGAACCTGGACAAAAAATTTTCAGTAGAGGATAATGGATCTATTGGGTATCCATGCTTTTTCTTTCATTTTGGTTTACCTCTATAAAGCACTGGCTACCATGTGGAAAGAGAAAAAATGGAGACAGTTGCAAAACTAGTGTCTCAATCACATATGGGAGCTGAATATATATACATATATATATATATATATATATATATATAGCAGCTATAGTCGAGGAAGCCTAAATACAATAATCAAATCTAAGGGATTGACTACTCACTACATAGTACATACATCGAATGTAGACATTAAATTAACCTAACTATAAACATGTTTCCATCAATACTATCTTTTACTGGTTAACTAGCGACTAAAAAAGCCTTCATAACTATTCATGATGCCATTTCTTGATGGTGCGGTGATTGCACATATGCCTGTAACATCATATTGATGTTGTATGATGATCTATCTATAAATTAAAGTTGCATACTGTTGAGATTATAAAGGGTCCCAAATGAATTGGCTTATTCAAAAAAAGCCTTGTTCTTTGGAAGATCTATCTCGTGTAGGGAAAGAGGAAAGAAAGAAAGGATGATCTGAATAGTGATGCTAGATTGATATGATATTGTAATGATAAGATACTAGTCACTACATATTGTCCTAGTGGTCCTATATATTCTAATATAATAATTAGGTCAAGTCGATAGAAACTGGATCAGATTGTAGATGGAAATGATCTTTATTGTTGGGAAATTTTACACTCCCAGTATTTGAGACCCGGTTTTTTCCCAAGGACTTCCCAAATCAAGTCCAAATACAACCTTTTCCCTCTTAACCCCTCTTATTTATAGGCAACTCCTAACTAATTATTAATTAATAGGTAACTAACCTATCATAACTAACTGGTACCTAACACAAGTACTAGTGTAGTATTACTATTGCAAGCCCAAGCCTATCAATACAATAAAACTAATAATCCTAATTAAAGGAGGTAATAAATAAGAAACATAATAAAATTAGGAAACAGTTTTATACCTTAATTAGATTGCCAATTTATTCCTCATTATATTCTGAAGATCTTTTTAAGATATTCTAAGATACAATAAATATATTCTAGATTTTTGTAAATATTCTAATATATACTTTTGAAAATTACATGCTATTTAAATTTGTGTTGCAAATACTTTTCAGTGTATCCTTATAGTTTTCTGATACAATTCACATGGGTTATGTGAAATTCTGAATTCACAACGTATTTTGTAGTACAACTGGAACTCGAGATCCTATTACTTCTGCATTGCATATTGTCCTTGGCAAAAGGGTGCACCTTGACATAGCTCAAGTTGTACGATGGAAAAGAACTCCTAGATCTGAGGTTGAACCTCATGTGCGCTATGCAGCTTCCTTTTCAGGGTAATTTCTATCTGTTATATTATATGTTGAAAGCAAATTATCTTTTCTTTAATTGTGAAAACCATACTATCCAAACTCTTGCTTTAAGCTTACTTTGGCTACAAATGTTTGTCTTTCAAGTATGACCCCTGTCCCTAAATATAAGACTCTTTTAACTAATTCACACCCTTTAAGAAAGTTGGTTAATTTAGTTAGTAGAGTTAAATTTGTATTATTTTACCAAAATTACCCTTAAAATTATTGGGACTCACCATCTCACTCTTTCCACTTAATTACTTTCTACCTAATTACTAAATTTGTGCTAGTTATCTTCTCCAATCCTCGTATAGATTGAAAATGTTGAATTTTTTATGTTCAAGGATTACGATCCAATGTCACATTTAGTAAAGATTTATGATACATGTATAGGATGTACTCAATGTGTCATAGCCTGCCCAACAGAGAGAGAGAATGAATCTATCTTATTAATATATAGCATTTATTGTAAAGTAGTTGAGGATATTTTGGTCAAAAAATAATTAACACAATATACAACTTTAAAAGTCTTATAAAAAGGGACAAACTTTTTGAAAAATAGTCTTATATTTAGGGACGGAGGTAGTATCTTTTTTGGCTTTATTTTCAAACATTCTCAATGTCTTTTAGCTCTTTGTAGTTGGTGTTATTGAAGGTTCTCCAAAGGAATTTCCTTTGCTGCTTTGCTTTTGTCAATATTTATTTTCAGTTAAAGAAAATTAACATTAACTAGAAACTAGGTCGTCTCTCTTTCCTGGATTGGAAGACATGATTTGGACACCTAGGGAAAACGAATATGGTCAACTGTCATCATTTATATATTAAGTGTTCACAACCAAGTTCTGTATGGCAGATGAGGAAATTAAGGTTACAAGCTTTTGTTAGTCACTTAGTCTGATTCATGAAAAATTTAGAAATTCAGCTTACTAATTATACTTTGGAGTTTTGATCTAAATAAACCTATTTGGAAGTCCTAACCTCTCTCTAAGTTATTGGCTTTTACTTGGTGTAAAGCTCATGGTCTTTTTAAAGGGGTTTCCCGATGTTTAGGACTGGGTAACTTCATTGATTTTTTTTTTGTCATCTTTTTCAAGGAGGATCTCTTATCCTCCAATCTATTGTAATCTTATCTTTCTATCTCAACCAATTTCCTCTTTTATAAATATAATTTTGGGTTGGGTCTTGAGTTGACTTACACATGATCACTAGTTGTGCGTAATCCAGATAGTAGAAATCAAATATATTTGATTTCTACTCTCTGAGAATTGCATCCATTTTTTTTTTTTTTTTAGTTTCATCTATTTGATTTGTATTGATTCCAATGAATCTGAAATAATAAAAAAAAACGACGCGAGATTAGAGTGGAGAACATTTCTGAAAATATAATAAAAGCATGTTTAATCTGCCAGCCTAATTGCATTGTTACATCTTGAATTGCATTTTTGCTCTGATAACTAATCAAAGGTTTATCTATATTCATCTTCAAATGTGCATCATTTTCCTGCTCACTTTGCCAATGTTCACGTTTCTTTTCACATTACGAACAGAGATGTAATTGTGAAGTTTTTTCTGCCTTTGTTTGTACTTTTAAGCCTGTAGTAATTGGGATTTTTCATGATCCATCAAGAAACTCTGTTTTCAATTTATACACATTGAGACATGTACTGGTATAGTCATCTTGCGTATGCTACATGTTAATCCATAATTATTATATAGATTTCTTCAGTAATATTATATCCTACATTATTGACCTCAGGTACGGATTTTATGGTGATGTCATCACAGAGAGTGAGAAGTATCGCTGGATGGGTCCCAAACGTTATGATTATGCCGGAACAATGGTATTTTTAAAGCATAGGTAATCTCTAAGTGGATGTGATATCATGCTTTGATAACCTCTGTTTTAAATGTCCTTTCTTGAATTCCATACTTCTCTTATTTTACACTCTTATTCTGTTGTTACATGGTGGACTATGTTATGTGAATGCTTTCTTAGTTTTTAACCACCATTAGAGGTGCCATTTTCATAAAAATATATGTTGTTCTCCTGATACGTTCCATTATTAATGTGTTGGAATATATGAAAAATTGTCAATAATATCTTAATTGTATTTTATAATAATTTAGAGTACCTTAGGTTATCTCTTAGGAGTAATTTCCTTATTTTCTTACAATCTCTTAAGAAATAACCTTGTCTTTGATGAAATATGCAGAGTTTCCTTATCTCTTAGGATATAAAATTGTAACCATGGAATCATTTTTTGTTGGTGTATCATAAGGGATTTGTTTTCTATTGATTCCTCTGATTGGCATCAAAAGCATTTTTTGAATGAGTTATTCAACTCCAGGGATTAATTGAAAAATCACTCTATTGGTTCTACCTCCTCTTTTCTAAGAAGAGAATGAATCTTTTTATCTAAGGATTTTAATTGTATATGAACAACTAACTATGGTTAGTTTTTCTACTGTAGTCAGTTAAAGTTAGCCTTAGTTAGTTGACAGTTATAACTGAATCTCAGCAGTATAAATACTGCTCTTGTAAGAGATTTCAGTGGCTTTGTATTTTCTTCATCTTCAGTATTACAAGTCCTGATTCTCTCTCTGTCTCTATATCTTCTCTACATGGTATCCGGAGCTATCTGATCCATTTTCATGGCTTCCACAAATCTTGGTGCTACTCCGGTTAACACAGGCACAGGTGCTGTTCCGACCGGCGAAGTTCCGGCCGGCGAGATTCTGGTTAACTCTAATTTTTCGTTCTACTCTGAAATTCCGATTAATTCTGGTGCGGTTCTGAACAACTTCAGCATGATTCCAGTCAACTCCTTTCCGATGAATCAAGATGTTCCAGTTTCTTCAGTCACAACAAATTTTTCGCATCAAATCATCGAAAAGTTGAATGATAAGAATTTTCTACTTTGGCGACAAGTCGAGCCAGCGATCTCTGCTCTTGGTCTCAATCGCTTCATAGCCAGTCCTCAAATTCCTCCACAATACCTTTTGGATGCTGATCGTGATCTTGATCGTGTTAATCCTCTGTTTTTGTTGTGGCAGAAGCAAGATAAATTTTTGCTTGTTTGGCTTCAATCTACTTTTTCGAGCTCAATTCTTGCACGTGTTCTTGGATCGATTCACTCGTATCAGGTATGGGATAAGATCCACGCCTATTTTCATCATCAAACACGGACGAAAGCTCGTCAACTTCGATCGGCTCTTCGTCACACTACTCTTGACAATTGTCCTGTTTCTCGCATTAAAGTGCTCATCGATGAGCTTGCTTATTATGTTGGGGATGCTGCTACCTATTGTGAACACATGGATTTGATCCTTGAGGGTCTTCCTTGAGTGTTTGATTCTGTTACTGCTTTGATTGAAAGTCGCATCCCTCAAATCACCATTGAAGAGGCTGAAGGATACATCTTAACGCAGGAGCTGCAGTTTCACAAATATACCAGACTTGAGTCCTCGTGTAATTCCTTCATGCCAACGGTTAATCTCATCAGACGAGTGCATCGCATTCTACTGAGAATGACAACTCGAATTCATACTCAGACACCAATGCTGTGTATACAAATCAGTATTCTTCAGATTTGCAAGGTTCTGGTGGTCATAATAACCGTGGAGGAGGTAGTTTCAGCCTTGGTGGAGGACATGGTGGTGGTCATGGCGGTCGGAGCTCAGTTCAATGTCATGTTTGCTTCAAGTATAATCACACAGCTCTGACCTGCTACAATAAATTCAACCCTCAGTATTAAGCTGCAAATAGTGGTAACAACAATCGTATTCAGAACAACAATTGGAACAATCAGAATAGTAATCAAAATTTGGGTCAGAATCAGAATCAAAACAGCAACTGGAATAATTCCTCTAATTCCAATTGGAGTTCGCTACAACATCAAAATCAGAATCATAATTCTCAGAGTGCTAATTCCTGGCCTCCACAGGCTATGGTGGCAAGTTCTGACTCCAATGCTTCATCTTCGTGGTTTCCAGATTCTGGAGCATCCTTTCATGTGACCAATAACTCACAGAATATCCAGCAAACTTCTCCTTTTCAGGGTCCAGATCAGATCTTCATTGGTAATGGACAAGGTCTGAATATCTCAGCTTCTGGTCACTCCAATTTTGTTTCTCCTTTCAGTCCTAATGTTAAACTTATTCTTAAAAACGTGCTTCTTGTTCCTCAAATCACTAAGAATCTGATTAGTGTAAGTAAATTTGCCAAAGATAATCATGTTTTCTTTGAATTCCATGCTAATCGTTGCTTTGTTAAATCTCAATCTCAGGATTCCAATAAGATCCTTCTACAAGGAGATGTTGGACCTGATGTATTGTATCAGTTTCCCAATCTTCAATTCTTCTCTGCTGTGTCTTCTCCAGCTTGTATAAACACTGTTTCTTCTGTTGCTTGCAATAACAGTGCCTAACTCTGTATATATTTGGCACCTTAGGGTAGGACACCCTAATTATCAGACTGTAAAGCTTGTACTCAATCATTGTAATTTCAAGTTTCCTGTAAAAGATGAACTGCTCTTCTGTTCTGCTTATTTTATAGGCAAATTCATAGATTTCCATCTAATCTTTCTCAAATTGTGTACAATTCTCCTTTGGAATTAATATAAAGTGATCTGTGGGGTCCTGCTCCTATGAATATGTGTTTTTGGGTTATTCACCCAGTCACAAGGGCTATAAGTGCCTGTCCTCTTCTGGGAGAATTTTCATTTCAAAAGATGTTATTTTCAATGAACATCAATTTCCTTATCCTACATTGTTTTCTACCTCTCCTTCCAGTTCTATACCTACTGAGTCCCTTTCCACCCACCTTACCTGTCATTGAGTCAGTTTCTCATCCTCCTCCCACTTCTAATCTTTGTCACCCTCAAAGTCAGATTTCCTCACCCGCTGTTGAGGCTCCCAGTTCTGATAATGTTGTCTTGCTGTCATCTGATTCTGCACAATCTCCCAGTCAGGCTTCTTCTTCCTCTGTTCATACTGATACATTACTGTCTAATGATCACCCTCAGTTGTCTGCAACTGAATCTTCCAATCCCCAACAACCTGCTTTTTTGTCAGACCAGAAAATGTGCATCCTATGGTTACAAGAGCCAAATCAGTTACACAAGCTCTTCAAGACGCAAAGTGGTTTGCTGCTATGACCAATAAATTTCAGGCTCTCCAAAAGAACAACACTTGGACCCTAGTCTCTTTTCCACCTCACAGAAATGCAATTGGATGTAAGTGGGTCTTTAGAGATAAAGAAAACTCTGATGGCAGTATTACTGGGTACAAATCCAGATTAGTGGCTAGAGGCTTTAATCAGAAGTTTGGTTTTGATTTTCATGAGACATTTTCTCCAGTGATTAAACCAGTGACCATTAGGGTGATTTTAACTCTTGCCATTACTCACAAGTGGCCCTTGTAGCAGCTGGATGTAAATAATGCCTTTCTTAATCGGCTGTTAGAGGAAGAAGTTTATATGACTCAGCCTCCAGGGTTTGAGTCCTTTGATAAATCGCTTATGTGTTCTTAGAATATGGGATTTTGGCCTAATTCAACCCCAAAAGCTAGCTCAGAGGGTGAGGGTTGCCCCCTACTTATATACTCTATATTGGTCTTATCTCTAGCCAATGTGAGACTTGGGTTTTTTCCATTTTTTTTTTTTTTTGGCTTTGTAACATGTTTCTTTAAAATAAAATTCCAGATGTTAGAAACATCCAACCATAAACTTCTCTCCTTGCATGATCAACACAACACATTGTGCATCATAATTAAGTCATCAAGATCCTCAAAGTTTGATCTGACTCTACAAGCTAAAACAGAGAACCATAACTCAAGTCTCACATCGACTAAAGATAAAGCCAAGATAGAGTATATAAGTGAGGGGCAACTCTCATTTTATGAGCTAGCTTTTTGGGTTTGAGTTAGGTCCAAATTCATATTCTAAGATGTGCAAAATTGAATAAAGCAATTTATGGACTCAAACAAGCTCCTAGAGCTTGGTCTTGGTTTGAGAGACTTAAGCTACTTTACTGAAGTTTGGGTTCACTGACAACCTTGTTTATTCATTTACAAGACTTCCTCTACCATTACTTACATTTTAGTATATGTAGATGATATTATTATCACTGGAAATTCATATGCACTGGTGCACAAGTTAATTCAGCAACTAAATGCCTCATTCTCTCTCAGCAGCTGTGTTCTCTAGACTATTTTTTGGGGATTGAAGTTCATTCATTATCCAGTGGAGCACTTTTAATGACTCAGTCTAAATACATTCAAGATCTGTTGCAGAAGACCAATATGCTGGAAGCAAAGCCCATTTCTTCCCCCATGAGCTCCAACTTCAGGCTCTCCAACCATGGGTCTGATTTACAGCAAGATCCTTCTCTTTACAGATCTGTTGTTGGAGCTCTGCAGTATGTTACAATCACTCATCCTGAACTCAGTTTTTCTTTTAACAAAGTTTGTCAATTTATGGCTTCTCCTCTTGAGTCCCATTGAACAGCTGTAAAGAGAACTTTGAGGTATCTTAAAGGTGCTCTTCATTCTGGTCTTATTCTGTATTCTGCTTCTCTTAATCAACATTACCAATGTTGTCAAACTCAAGGATCGGAAGAGGATCGGAAGGGGGGGTAAAAGATCGTAACTCGAGGATCGTAACTCGGATCGTAAGAGTTACGTGTTTATGTAAAATTATATTTATACACATGCATATACATAAGCTAAAAACCTATTTCATAAAATAGAAACTGCATAAAACAATAAAAGGGGTATAGAAAGTAATATTGCATTTCTGACCCATATTAGGCCCAGGCTAATGTTCACTACTCCGCTATAGATATATTTGTGACTTTCGGCTGCTGGCTGCTGGCTGCTGCGCTGCTTACGCTTTCTTCTCTTAATATAGCGTTTCGTCTTCTTCTATGCTTCTTCATCCTTGTCTCTTCAACATATGCGGTTCATCCTTCTCTCTTCAACATATCAGGGACGGGCAGCGGATGGCACCAGACCAGAAGAAGCCCGGACTGCACCAGACCAGAAGACTCGCACACACACAGGGAAAGAGACGCGACGGCGGCAACGAGAACGGTGGAAGACCAGGAACGGCGACGAGCACGGTAGCGATGGGAACGGTGGAAGACCAGCAAGGCTTTTTTTTTTTCCTTCATATGGGATTGACACGGATCGCCGATCCCGCACGAGATCCGTGAACGATCCCCTACGTTTACGATCCTCTGGCCGAGTTCACTTGTGGATGCTTCTGAAGATCGGAAGATCGTACGAGTTTCCGAGGAAACTCGCGATCTTGACAACAGTGATCAACACCTTTCCATTAGTGGCTTTTGTGACTCTGACTGGGCTTCAGACCCAAATGACCGAAGGTCTACATCTGGTGCAGCTGTGTATTTTGGTCCTAACTTGGTATCTTCGTAGTCTAGAAAGCAAAAAGTGGTTTCCAGGACCCGCACTGAAGCAGAATATAGAAGTTTAGCTGCTGCCACAGCTGATATTCTCTGCATTCAGACTCTCCTCCAGGAATTTGCGGTTCCTCACACTACACCTATGATGCTTTGTGACAATTCCAGTGCAGTGCAGCTAGCTCATAACCCAGTTCTACATGCTAGAACTAGACATATGGAGTTGGATGTGTTTTTTGTCCGGGAAAAGGTCCTCACCAAGCAGCTAGTGGTTCAGCATATACCTGGGACAGAACAGTGGGCGGATTTACTTACCCAAGCCCTTATCTTCTACAAGGTTTACCTATTTGAGTTTGAAACTCAATGTAGCTGAGCTACCTTTGGTTTCTCAGCCCCTGGAGTTTGCGGGTGGTGTAAGTGTATATGAATAACTAACTCTGGTTAGTTTTCAACTGTAGTCAGTTAACAGTTAGCCTTAGTTGGCAGTTATAACTGAATCTCAGCAGTATAAAGACTGCTCTTGTAAGAGATTTCAGTGGCTTTGTATTTTCTTCATCTTCAGTAATACAAGTCCCGATTCTCTCTCTCTCTCTCTCTATATATATATATATGTATATATATATATATATATATATATCTTATCTGCAAGGATCATAAAAAAATGGATCCAGGGCTCTTGTGGGAATAAATTACATTTTTTTATGCATAACTAATGGTTGTTACTTATTTCAATTGTTGACATTTAACATTTTGCTTATTTAACTTGGCCTTTCTTTTGCATGATCATTCAGGTCATATGAGGCAGAAATAACATACCTAGATGTTGAATTAGATGAAACCAATTTGACTTCCAAAAGGGATCATGAGGGTAATCTGTTACGGGCAATAAGGTCTCCACACAAATCAGAAAGATGTATCTGCCGAATTAATTGCAAAGTTTGTAATGAAAAGCCAAATCATGCATCCGTTGGAGTTTGCAGCCTCACACCTCATCTGAATTCAGAAGAAACAAGATGGGCAAGATCCAAAGGACGCTTTCTTAGTGTAGGAGCTGCTGTAATCTCTTGCAGAAATGAAAAAGCACCGGATGGATTGGTGGCTGATGCACACCTGTCAGATGGTTTCCTTCATCTTATATTGATTAGAGACTGTCCTCATGCATCTTATTTATGGTAAACACCATCTGTCTTTCACACAAATCAAATATAGAATACACATTTAGTAACAATAGCATTTTTTGTTTCCTTATTGAATGATTCAGGCATCTGACTCAACTTACAAGAAGGGGGGGAAGTCCCTTGAATTTTAAGTTTGTGGAACATCATAAGGTTAGTTTTTCTCTAACCCACACCACCTTATCCAAGGACCACGTATAATTTACTAATTTTATTTAACTTTCGCAGACCCCTGCATTTACGTTTACTTCTTCGGGCAATGAAAGTGTATGGAATGTGGATGGAGAGATTTTTCAGGCACACCAACTCTCAGCTCAAGTGTTTAGAGGCCTTGTATGCATGTTTGCATCTGGTCCTGAAGTTTAATTGTGAACATATCTATTTTGTGTAAATTGTTTTGGCTGTGCCATTAACAGGAACCGTGATGAAGCTTATTTAGCACCAAGGAATTGTATATAATATATATCTATTTACCAATGCCTAACTACCAATTAAGTGGAAGGGTTGGGACTCGTAATCGTGGAGGGAAAATTTTGCTACATTTGAATGTGTATATTTTTGTGATTTGTACATGATTTACTATAATAGATCCAACGAAGTGCAAGAAGGCTTGATTGTAGATCATGATTTTCTATATTTAATAACAGGATACCGTGCGATTGCATGGGTTGTATTTTTGGATTTTATAATTGTTAAAATATTATCCGTATGTATATCTATAAAAATAGATGTGTAAAAAGAATATAATAAGTTTAAAAAGTTTTATATGAATAAAATCATAAACAAAAGTAGTTTATACTTGATAAAGTTATTTTAAAATTAATATATATATATATATATGTATATTTAATTTATCCCATATCATAAATAGGAATGATAAATACATGTATCTATGCATAAAATTCACAACATATAGGAGATGGATTCATAAATGAGTACTCATGCATAATTTAGACGGATATATCCGCTAACCATTAATAAACGGGACAAAGATGAATGTCAAGGTACTCGTCTTGCGGGTACTCGTTAAATATTAGTTATAATAAAATTATTAAAATGTTCCTATCTAAATATTTTTGTTTGGACTTCTAATGAGATTGAATTATTGAACATTAGAAAGTTTTGTTGAACTTATGACATCAAATTATTTTAGTTTATTATCTTTTATTTGGACTTATGAGATTGAAGCATTTTAAATTGTTGAATAATTTGAATAAAATCATTTAAAATTTGTGTAGAGTAATTGCATAAAATTAATAGTTGAATAAATTTAGTTTTTGATCTTTAACCTGTTTTTTCTAAAGAAAATGTTAGAATAAATAAGAATTATAGTTTAATTATATTTTAAAATTATTTTAATTATTTTTTAATATACATGCATACTTGTGGATATTAAAAAAAATCTATGGATATCTACTTAATGGGTATCAATGCAGGTATGAAACAAATATTTATTTGGTGGGATGGGTAGTTACTACCCGTACCCATCTCATCACCTTGTCATCCTCATCCCTATTCCTAAATAGTGAAATATATATATATATATATATATATAAATTAACTTTAAAGACACAAAAAAAATTAACATTATTCCCAAAAACAAATATTCAAAAATGTTATAAATGTATTTTTTTTATTGGGCACTAGTTAATAATTTTTTAAATTTATATTTAAACTATCTAATAAATGTTTTATTTGAATTATTTTAAAGAACCAATTTTTTTTAATTTTTCAAAAGAAGCTTTTAAAAAAAATAAAATTTACACCAAATTAAGAATAATAGATTTTTTTTGATAAAATTGTATTTATTAAATAATGTTTAAAATGTAATTGTAAATTATATTTTTAAAGTTTATTTTATAGTATTAAATATCAAGTGATA
>PYAF01006220.1:246458-325073 GCA_007407185.1 Glycine tomentella | reverse complement strand
GAAAAAAAAAAAAAAAAAGGAAGAAAGAAAGTATGAAAGGGTGTGAGGGAAGGGAGTACGTGAGAGTATGGGAGTGGGAGAGATGAAGAAGGAAAAGAAAAAAAAAGTAGTGGGAGATGAAAGAGGAAAAATGAGAAAGAGGGAAATGGAAACATGTGGTAAAAAAGTTTTGACATCTGTCTTCAAAAGACGTACTTTTATACAATGTTATTAAAATCGGTTCGGACTGACTGGTTGGACCGGTTGAACCGGGAATCGGAGCATCAACCGAGCCGAGTTGGCTAACAAACCGACCATGCAATTGGTCCAGTTTGACCCGGAGAAAACCTAACGGTTTTGGTAAGAACCGGAAATTCGACCAGCTTTTAGGACCCAGATCGGGTTGGTGAAGAAAAGAACAAACTGCAGATGTGCAAAACGACATCGTTTTGGTGCCATAGAAAAAGAAAAAAAAACTTCAGACTAGAGAGACAAAACACAAAAGCTTCAGCTTTTCTTCATTCGTTCAAGGCCCACTGCTTAGCTCAGGTACTCACACTCACCGCATCAGGGCACGCCGGCATCATTGTAGCTTTGGGCCATCTCCGTCGTCGTAATCGCCTTTGTCTCGCACGTAATAGACACAAGGCTTCATCGTGGTTTGACGCCATTTTCGTCAACGACATAGTCACAGCTTCAGGCATGGTGAAGGGCAAGGGACGAGGGGCGGGGAGGGGCGAGGGGAGAGGCACAGCTAGGGGCTCATAATGGTGGGGCAAGGTGAGGGGAGCGGTGTAGAAGAAGGAAGAAAATGAGGCCAAACTAAGTGAGAGTATATATAGTATTGGAGGTTAGGTTTTTGATTTGGGCCTCCATACATTTGCTTCTTGTACTTCTTTTTTTGTTTTTTTTATTCCTTTTGGCTCATTTTTTTTTTACAAATTGGTCTTGTTGTTTTATTTAAATAGTTATTATTTACACCATCTTTTATTATTAATACACTTTACTTGTATTATCAATTGTTATTTTGAATTTTTGAGTATATATTTCTTAATCAAATAATATTAGTTATATACTTATATACTTATATATAATATAATTTTAAATTTTTTAATATAGACAGAGTCAATTACTGACCCATCAATTGGATCACTAACTCATTAACCCACTACTTTGATCGGATCAATGACTGAACTGATTTTCACAACACTACTTTTATATAATAATAGTGAAAATAGATAACAGGAATACCATGAACATCAAATATTCAAATGCACGTTATTTTAATATTTTTCAGTAAGAGAATGTGATCTTGCATGGATGTTGTGGTTATTTTATATATTTAGCAAAGTCATTAAATGTCATGGATGTTGTATTTTTTAATGATATATATATAGACGATGATAAGAGTAGTGATAGCAAATCAACGGACAAAATTGTATATTTTATCCAAATTTAAATATATTTTTAGTTAGTAATTTTTTTGGTCTTTTAAATTAAAAATTGTTCTTTTTAATTTCTCAAATATGTAAAATGTTTTTTTAGTACTTTTGTAGCCAAACAAAAAATAAAAGAGTCACAATTTATAATAATTTTGATAGTTAGAATTTGATTTTCTATTTTCTATTTTAAATTTTAAATACAATTTTCTTGTGGTTTAAAAATGTCATAATTAAGTCAATAAAAAATTGAAGTGATTTTTAAAACAATGAATGAAATTTTTAATTTTTTGAATAACTTGATTCTTATAATTTTTAACCACCAAAATATGATACTTTAAAATATAAAATAAAAAATCAAATTTTAGTGTTTAAAAGTTGACAGAATTTCTTAATCTTTGTTTGACTCGTACTATAAAAAAGACAAAAAATATTTTACAATTTTAAAAACTAAGAAAAATAATTTCAAATTTAAAGACTTAAAAAATATTCACATTTAAGATACTAAAAATATATTTAAATCTTTAATTAAATATTTTAATCTTTTGTTGATATATGCAGGTAAAAGTTGGCTCAAACTATTGACACCTCTTTTCCCCTAATTACACCCCATTTTTGCAATTTTATCTTCCAAAAATACCCTTTATTCTATAAACACTCCTCCCTTCGCCTCCTTTCACTTCCAAAAATCTCACTCTTTTTGCTTCTTGCTACCTCCCTCTTATTCTCTAACTCACTCAGCCTTTGAGCTCGAGCCTGATTTCCCTCCCTCGCTGTGTTTTTTCTTCTCTCTACGGCCTTAGGTCCTTTTGTCTATTTTAATTGTTTATTTTTTTTTTCATAGTGCTGTATGTGCTTAAGAATCTTCCAGAATTGATTTGTGATTGAAACGCAATTCCAAAATTGTGTGTTAAGCACAATTCTGAAAATAAGATTTTAAAATTATATGTATATAGTTCCAAGAGTATGAAAATAAGAATGATTTCTGCAATTTATATTATAAAGTACTCATGTAAGAACAGTTCTGAACGTTAATTTTAAAAAGTGTTCTTACAAAATTTTAGGATTTAAATTCCAAAACAATAAAACCAAGTTTATGTATTGGAATAAAATTTGAAGAAATTGGGTGGAGAGGTGTGAATAGCAAAAAAGGAGATCTAGGTTTGAAGAACGAGAATTTCTTCCTACACTCAGTACAGCAGCAATAATAGTATAATGCCGATATTGCCCTTTATTAAAAGCTTAAATTTGGTACAAAGGCACCATTGGCCTTCTTTAAAGGCCTTACAGATTCACGAATACTAAGTTAAAATATATTTTACGAAATAATTTAAAATAATAGTACATGAAAGAACCTACAACCTTCATGTTATTAACACAACACTCCAACTAATTGAGCTAATAGGCCAATCATATTAAAAAATAATTAATTTCGTTATATATAACACTAAATTTTTTATTGTATATTTAATACACATATAAGTTTACATATAAACTTTGTAACAATTAATTTTTATCTAATAATTAATGTATTTTTTTACATATAAAAATCACAGTTTTAAATAAAAATTTACGAAAAAAATGACCAACTAAATTATATTATTGGTGATATCAATTTTAAATTTCAATATCAAATTGTTTTTGAATTGATTGATTGTGCAAATAGGAGCTATGGTTAATAGTTTTTTTAAGGCATGATTATTAGTTATAATATTCTGAAGTTGATTAATCACTATACCACTTATAATAAACTTCTTCACTAATCAATTATGTTCGCTTTGAAGGTTAAATTATGTAATTATTTGGCCTAAACTGTGGAAAAATAATGCTCAATTTTGAAATATTTGGAGAAGTAAAGTATCAATGCAGATGAGTTTCCAAATAGGTGTGTGGAGACTGGAGACGGATCATAATCTTGAGTTTGTTCAGATATCTTTATATAAGGATTTAGGGTGCATGTGAAATGCTAGTTATGGTCTTGCATGGTGTTGCATCCGTACAAGTACTAGTACTCTTAGTTTGTATAATAATTTTTTTTAAAACTAAGGTATGTGTACAGGAGGATATCACACATAAATAAAAGGGTACACAGGTATGTTTATACATTAGCTTGCCATGAATGTAAACATGGTTCTTATTTTATTTATAGTAAGAACAAGATTTGACATATGTATGTATACACAGAATCAGACAATCAAATTTATCTACACTTGAAAATCACTCTGCCTAAATTAACCAGACAGCATGCTTGGAATGGTACAACTGCAAAAAAAAATCTGCATCCAAGACACTGCTAAAAGTCATACCCACCGAACATTCTAGCCACTCACTACATCAGAGAAATCAATGGTCTCAATATTAACATGGAGAAAGATAATGCTGATATCACGATTCTCTGGACTTCCACTCCAAAATTGCTGAGAGAAGTGTGTAATTTGGAATTAAATGCTTATGAGGTAAAGCCATGTTCGTCATTGGTGATTTGTCGTTCTCTTCAAGCCACTTTTCAATTGCTTTGCGATCATATGTATATCCATCAGCAGCAACACAAGGGTCATCCATCACATCCTGCATCAAACAAAGTATAACAAACATCTTCAAGAACATTGATATGATAGTTGAAAAGTAAAATATAACTCAAGCCATGAGCCATGATGTTAACTAGTTAATAAGGAAAGAATGTTCACTATGTTACTGCCAAGGATGTTTCCAGAATCTTGTGGAGACCGAGAAAAACTATAGGTGAAATCATTGAAAAGGATTTATCAGTTAATACTTTGTTATCAGACATGATTTACAATGGAACATTATGACATTGTAAGATCCGTCTAGCTGACTTACCCTAGTAGAAAAAGGCTTGTTCAGTTGTTTGTTATTGTTGTTACTAGAATCTAAAATATCTTAACCCAAAAGGATAGATTATCCAATTTATTTATTTATTGTGGCATAGAAAATCAATATATTGCCATTATGGAGTATTTAATTACCTGAAGTATTGGACAGATAAAGTGATTAGGAGGTCTGGATTTAATAGTAACAATTGAAGCAGAACCTTGGGCCCTATCAACAACTTCTTTCAATCTCTCTAGTGTGGGAAGCACATGATCTTGTAAATCAGGCCGGTCTCTTCGCCTAAGTTCTGCACAGCTTAATCCTAGCAAAGCCAAGTCTAGTGTCTCTTGATATGGCCAAGCTCCTGCCTCTGGATCCAGTATGTCTGTTAAATTCCCGCTATCAATAGCTGTTTCAACCTTATGAGCAAGTGCTATTGCTGGTTTTGCTGTTAATAACTGTAAGATCACCATTCCAAAAGCATAAATGTCAGATTTTGGAGATATCAACCCGGTCCTTTGATACTCAGGATCTATGTAGCAGAGCGTCCCAACAGGTGCAGTGTCTTTGTACATGATAGACAAATTATCTGAATGGAGTACTGTAGAAAGGCCGATGTCACCAATCTTGCTGACAAGGTTACGATCAAGCAAGATGTTTGCCGGTTTCAAGTCACGATGAATGATAGGTTCTGGCTTTGAGCTATGAAGAAAGGCAAGAGATGATGCAACTTCCCAAGCTATTCGAAACCTCTCAAACCATGGGATGGGGGAAGTGTTGTTTTTTCGTAGTAGTCTGTCCTCCAAGTTACCATTCTCCATATATTCATACACAAGGCATCCATGATCGGGACATGCACCGAGAAGAAGAAGCAAGTTTGGATGACGAATTCTGCTCAAAATCTCTATCTGGGATAAAAGAAACAATATAAATTAGTCCTGTTGTCTGGTTCAATTCTGGTGTTATACTCATTGTTACGAGTGATTCAACTTCCTGGACACTAATTATCCATGAAAACTAAATGCATATAAACACGAGAAACATGAACATAATATTTCGTGAGTACATTAAATACCATTATTTACAACAGTCTCCACCAACTTCATTGAATTAGTAGGTATCTTGTAATAGTAAAAAAGAATGAAAGAAACAATTAATATCTAAACCATTTTTAAAAGGGAAATATATGTAGAGCAGAATGGTTAATCTTAAGAACACTACATTAGTCAATTTAACAATAAAGCATTATATTTGAATTAGGATTATAAACTTTGATCTATCAATGAGAATATAAAAACTTGCCATCTAAAATGCTAGAAATCTTCAGCAATAAATCAAGCACTACATACTTATTCTTTTGTCTTATATTATGGAACATTATTTTGCATATCCATTTTATTTATATAACTTCCATACCTCCTGCTGGAATTGCTTTCTTTTGCGGTTTTCATTAGTGTTGAGAGTGAGAACTTTCACAGCAACAGTTGTGTGATACAAATTGCACTTATATACTACTCCATATGCTCCCATTCCAATTTTCAGATCTTCAGAGAAAGATGAAGTAGCTAAGACTATTTCATCCCATGTAAACTTCCGGTACTGGGGCGTGGAACCACTTAGAGCATCCTCCAGCTTTTCTTTCTCTTTTGCAGCACGAATGGCTTTCAACTCCGTTTCTTTCCTTTCTGTAGCTTCTCTTTCAGCACATTCTTTCAAATATTCAGCTTCTCGTGATGCATCTTCATATTTCTCTCTTTCTAGTTTTGCTAATTCTTTTGCCTTCTCCTCCTTAGCAATAATCTCTTTCATTTTCATGGTTTCTTCTGATCGTCTCTTGCTTAGGTCATTCAGCTGTTCAAAGTAATATAGGATGTTATTCCATTTGACAATGCCAGCAAAAGAATTCAATTGCAAGCATATGAAAGGTGAATTCATCCTCCAATTGCTATAATAAGGTAATATATCTTTATTGGAGATAAAGAAAAGAAACAGAACCTAACAAGGAATAAACTGAGACATGAAAGGGTGCAGGGGTTCCTTAAAATTATTGTAATTATTAGGTAGCAGAAAGTGTTTTCTGGCCAAAAGAAATTAGATATTACCTTTCGGGATGCTTCAATTTTCTCACTTTGAGCTACTGCATGCAGTCCTTGGGCATGTCTTAGTTCAATTCTCAACTTTTCCAGCTCAAGGTTATATTTTGCCTGATCAAATAAATAACCATAAAGAAAGTTTACTAGCAAAGGGGAGTTGTATCTAACTGGAATTTGCTGAAGCAATAGCTGTTTGACAAACTACACATAGTTTTCTATGAATGATTGCATATTAATCAAAAGTAGGGCTTGTGAACAACATGCTTGGACACACATATTTGTAATTTTGCATTTGCATGAAACAGGAGTGACACAATGATTCTAGTCAAGATGAAAATTTTATTGTGTTGCCAGAGACTTGTCAAATTTATGATACAATGAAAACCAAAAAAGATATGAATTCTCTACCCCCAACGTTAACTCGTATCATAAGTATATGTATGAGTTGGAAATAAGTATCATTTCATCAAACCAGACGAAAGGAATTTCAATTACCTGCCTATTAGGTGATGGAAGTGTAGTTGCTAGTTGCACATCCTTGCTAGAATTTTGATCATACATCCAAGATTCGGTATCTGAAATAAAGCTTTTGCAACTAGAGACTCGACTTAAGGCATGGTCAATGTCTGAGTTTCTGGCAGAACTTGTAGCAGTATTATCTCTCCCAAGATCTAGAGATTGGCCTCTAGAATGGTTAGTGTCAGCAAAACTTGGATTGGTGCTAAGAAGGGCACTATTTATACTTGAAAGAGCTTGAAATCGTTGTGTTGTTAGGGAAGAGGACTGTAAAGCAGCATATGATGAAACAGAGGCAGATTCTGTATGCATCAAAAAACAAAAATAATTATACTCTGGGTAGTAAATTTTGATGTTTTCCATGATGCAACAAATGCTAGAATTTTCAGAGAAAAGGTAAACAGATCTTTTGAAACCAAGCATACAACAGTGTTACCTTTATTAGCAATCTAAATGAGTAATATGAACATTATACATCATAGAACTCGTAAATACAGTGTCATAATTTAAGTGCAGATGATTTTTTTTCTATATTTCCTTATTCCAATAACCCAGTGGGAAGTGCTAGGGAAATTATGAATTGAAGAATACATGTGAAAGTCTACCATTTACAGAAGCATGAAGAATGTTGAATTAGAAAGTTTCAGGTATTGGATAAGTACCTTACCTATGATAATATCAATGCTAATATATAGACTAAGATATTTGGAGAACATTTTTTATTAGGAATGCTGTTGACACTTATTTAGGATTTACAAATTTCTAAACCATAGTATTGCAGAAGTTACTATCAGTATTATACATTTATACCTGTCTGAGAGGTGGAAGTGTAGTTAGATGAGCTGCTGGTGGACAAACTGGTTTCACTTTCACTAGCGTCATCTATAATGCTTCCATCAATAGGCATGTCTGAAGGCCGTATGGACAATTTTCCCTTAGAAATAGCATAAATTGTACAAAATCTTGGAGTGGATACTGATATTCTCGTAGACATACCCTTCTGTTTACTGAAAAAAATGCATTGTTAATGGAGGGAATATGATCAGATACAGACCACAAGAAAAAGCTTTGTTTGTTGTTTGAACTTTGAAGTGAAATGTTATATAATTGACACTATTACAAACTGGAAAATATTACAGGCTTATCATTAATTTGATAAATTTCTGTTTAAAAATCCATAAATATATATATAAAGCTCTATATGTTCATATATTGACCAATTCATCCTAAAAGCTCAAAGTATTAAGAGAGGAGCAGAAATGGTTTTTATCATGAATATTTTTAATTAAGTTGAAGTTGTAGTTCAAGTATTTCAAACTCCTCAATTCGGAGTTGTCAAGGAATATTACAAAGAAACAAGAAGGAAGGACTCCTGAATTTGTCAACGGCCTAAATTTATTTAATTTTAAAAATATAGGGATTTGATTTGTTCAAAAACAGAAACTTGGGAAACCAAAATCTAAACTAGAAGGACCAAACCAAAAGTACAATTGAACAAAAATGAAGTCTTTTACAATGAGTCAACATTTTAAGCAGATCTTAAAATTGTAAACTGATAGGAGGTGGGGTCAAACTTATGCAAGGGGGTTTAGATAGCAATGTAATAGTTAGTATAACTAAGTTGAGTTAGTTATAACTAACAGTTGGAGAGAGAAATGTATAAGAGGGGATTACGGATAGGGGTTTGGGGAGTTTTATGTTTTGGAGGTTGTGACCCTCGAAGTCACTTTGTAAGCAAGAATAGTGTTGTGTGTGAATAAAGCATTTTCGTTCTATTCTCTATTCTGTACCAGTACCTAACACTGGTATCAGAGCTCCACTCTTGGAGCCTGTGAGGTGAATGGGTACGAAAAATAGCAACAAGATGGATGCTCGAATTGACGTGATGGAGAGAGCGCTGGAGGAGACGCGTGAGGCGAGAGAGATTGACCGCGAAGCCATGGAGGCTTATCGGGTTGCGACAGAAGCTAACCGGGTCAAGATGGAAAACCGGTTAGAGGGAATTGAAAGAATATTGCAGAGATTGGCGGCGACGTTGGAACCGCCGACGATGGAGGAGCGCATACCGATGGCGGAAACAAGAACCAAGAACCGCGAAAGAGAGGAGAGGGAGGTGCGACAGTGGCGGCAGATTGAGATGCCGATTTTTTCAGGGGAAGACCCGATAGGCTGGGTGGCGAAGGTCGAACGGTTTTTCCGGTTACAACATGTGAGGGAAGAAGAGAAATTAGAGGCAATATTGGTGGCTATGGAGGGAGAGGCCTTAGCTTGGTATCAGTGGTGGGAAAATTGGAGTGCGCATCAATCTTGGGAAGCTTTTAAAACAGCTTTGGTACAAAGATTCCACAGTTCCAATTTGGGAAATCCATTCCAGGTTTTGTTAGCTTTAAAGCAAGATGAATCTGTTCAAGAATATATTGGCCTTTTTGAAAAACATGTAGGTGCTGGTAAAGGGTTGGGCGAGAATTTTTTAATGGAAGTTTTTGTGAAAGGATTGAGGGAAGAAATTGGGACTGAGGTTAGGTTACATGAACCTAAAACTTTGTTGGATACTATGCTGAAGGCTAGACAAGTTGAAGAAAAAAACAGAGTATGGGAGAGGGTACCTAGATCAACAAGGTGGGCACCTCCTGTGGTCAAATCTAATATTACGGGGTCCAGGAATGGGAAAGATTGGCAGCAAGGGGGTGGAAGAGCAGTGGAAGTTAGTGGAGTACTTAGAACAGGTGGGGAGGGCCCAAACAAAAAGAAAATTTTTCAGAGATTGTCTCCTTTGGAAGTGAAAGAAAAGATGCGTAAAGGAGAATGTTTTACTTGCAATGAAAAATATCATCCCACACACGTATGTAAAAACAAACAGCTAAGGGTGATGATTTTGGAAGAGGATGAGAGTGAAGATGAAATGGAGAATCATGGAAGCTGTGAAGAAGAGGAGGTGGGGAAGATACATCAGTTGTCATTGCATAGCATTGAGGGATTTACTTCTAAGAGATCACTCAAGCTGTGGGGAAAAATTAAAGATAGGAAGGTAGTGGTTTTGATTGATTGTGGGGCAACTCACAACTTTATTTCTATGAAATTGGTGCAGGAATTAAAGTTGAAAGTCACTCCTACCAAAACTTATTATGTGGAGGTAGGAGATGGACATAAAATAAGCTGTCAAGGGGTGTGTAATTCTTTGCAAATGGAGTTACAAGGGTTGCAGGTGGTGCAAAATTGTTACCTATTTGATTTAGGAGGGGCTGATGTGATTTTAGGTGTGGAATGGTTGGCTGGGTTGGGAGAAGTGAAGGCTAATTTTGATAAGCTCACTTTGACTGTTAAAGTTCAGAATAGGAAGGTTATGCTTAAGGCTGAACCTGAATTGATTAAATCTGTTGTTAGTATGAAACTGATAAAAGGAGGTATAGAAGAGGATGAGCAGAGGTTTATGTTGGAAGTTAAAACTGCAGAACAGAAACAAAGGGCAGAATGTATACCTGAGGAGGTGGAACAAGTACTGGAGATGTTTGAAGGAGTTTTTAAAGAGCCTCAAGGGTTACCCCCTCAAAGAGAGAAGGATCACACTATTACTTTGCAACCAAGTACTAAAATTCCTAATATTAGACCTTATAAGTACCCTCATTATCAAAAAGATGAGATTGAAAGGTTGATTAGGGAAATGTTGATGGCTGGAATTATTAGGCCAAGCAATAGTCCTTTTGCTAGCCCTGTTATTTTGGTTAAGAAAAAAGATGGAAGTTGGAGGTTTTGTGTGGATTATAGGAAGCTTAATAAAATTACAGTGCCGGATAGGTTCCCTATACCTGTCATAGAGGAGTTATTGGATGAGATTGGAGGTGCACAATATTCTGTACCAGTACCTAACACAAACTTACAATAATGCTCTAGGAGATCACACATTTAAATAAAATTGCCAAATAATACAAGATCACTATTTAGCCAGGAGTTTTTCACCTAATAACGTACTAAAATGTCTAGGTGAGATAAGATTTCATTCATTTGACTTTTTATGATAAAGCAACCTCGAGTGTTCCAATCATACTTCAGAAAAGAGACACACTCTTTATTATTGGTTAAAATTTATTGAAATCATAAAATCATGAATGAGACTCATTCAATAGGATGTGGGATCTACATAATTTTGTGATTCCCAGTAAGTTTCCGGTAATAGAAAAGAATGTGTTGTTAGTATTTCTCATATCAGAAATATTGATAATCAATTGTTTTGTAATCAACTATGGCAGTGATGTAGGTTCACAAAATGAAGCAATGTCTTTTCATATTACAAAAGAATAAATAAGAAACAAATGAAGTACCATTTATGGTAAGCCAACAAATAGTAATTAAAAAAAATAATGGTCTTCCTAAATCCCAATATCCAATGGGTGATTACTGATTAGTACATTCGTTTGGTGCCTAGAGTGTATGATTTTCACCAAAATGAATCATCTGTCAAGGAAAAAGGTAGAATGATTTTGTTTTTCATTATATATGTACTTTCTTTTAATTATTAAACAAATCAGAATTTCAATAAATACCTTTTAAATAAGCTGCGAGATGAGGCTCCAACAACAAGTTTGGTTATAGCACCCTTAGCAACTTCATCTGCTATTGCAGTTGCCACATCATCCGATTCAATCACTATAAAATCCACATGCACCTGCACCAACAATATAAGAATATAAATCCTATATTGCATTAATTATTCGAATTAATTCCCATGATCAATAATATCCGACCTTTCTTTGCTCACACATTCTCTTGAAGGGTAGAAGCATTTGATTTGTTTGCCACTCCACTTCCTTTTTGAATGCAGTTGCTACATCATTACGCACTTGTGAAAGAGGGATCACATTTCCCACTGGAAATTCAAAAATGTTGTATTATCCTAATGAAATAATCTTCTGCTAATTCATAACCACCTCCTACCAGTTTTTACGTATGTATAATCAAATTACTTGTTATATAGAAAATCTCAACACTAAGCCACATAAGTTACTATGCTGGTAACTTTTAAAAATTAAAAAGAAAACAGAATAAGACACATGGCCTAAAATTATGTTCTAAAGTTTTGTCATGTTAGCAAAAGTAGTAATGCAAGTATAAAAAATCACTAACTTCAAGACTGCTAAATGAATATTCCTTAAAACTTTTACAAATAGATCAGACCTCATAAAAAACTTCTTTAGGATACAAGTGTAATTGTTGCAGTTATCATTACATTTAGATGTTTCTAAGTGTAATAAGAAAACTTTTTGCAAATTTTAAATGCATAAAATTTCTAATTTATTGAACACAACAAGCATAAAAATATATTACATGGCGTTGGAACTCCTTTTATACTAGCATGGACATGGATCAGCTTGAAGATAATCATTCCCTCAGGAACAAACTTATTAAGTGCCCACTGTACGACATATTTGCTTTTCTTGTTACCCTTGATTGCTAAAGCAACAACTGAAGACGAGGAATGCTGAGACATATTATTTACATCTGCCTCCAGAATCTTATCCATCTCTCTTCCCTACAAAGAAGAAAGTAAATTATCTTAGTAGTTGAAACTAAACAATTAAAAAAAAAAAAGTGTTCCATCAGAGCAGCAAGTTACTAAAGATAATAAAGCTCCAGCTGTGTAATAACAACATCATATTAAAACACTTGCAACACAAATTTCTCAAACCAAACTATCCTTTGCTCCTGTACTACCACATATGCATCATAACAAAAGCAAAAATACAGTGAATACATAGAAACATATGAAAAAATGAGTATTATACGAAGTTTTTTCTTTAAAAAGATGAGAAAAGGAGAAAAATAAATCCCAGGTGACTAGACAAATAACTAGCTAAATCGAGGAAAAGGATTTCAAGAATCAAATTCAGATATTCTCCATAAGCACTTATAGAAGAAGAAAATAAAAGAAAATGAAATAGGATTTTCCTATGAACTAAAATTAGCTTACCCAAGTTAAAATCAGCTTATGGAGAAGCTAAATGAGAGAAATTCTATGAATTAGATTATGTATAATCTAATTTTAGTTTATGGAATTAGTTAATTTCATTTTACCTTCTTATTTTCTTTAATTGCTTGTGGAAAACTTTATCCAAATAAGGCCTAATTGAATTCCTGAATTTCATGGACAAACTTTTTATGCATGAGACCAAAAAACCTAATCCCCAGAAAGGGAAAAAACACCATTTTCCCCCAATTCCCATCTTTGCATAACAATCCCTAGAAAGAACCTAGTGTACAACTATCAACTTTAAATGAAAAAAGGAAATTTCAAAGGTCCAGCTACATGGACAAAGGGACAGAAAAAGAGAGAGAGGGAGAAATCCAGAAATCCATATGCTTAATATACGAAACAAAACAAAACTCAAACAAACAAAACAACCACCATAACAGGATTTTAACTAACCACTTAGTTGAATGTTGATACTATGAACTGGCTCAAGTTCTGGCTGGAAAAGAAGACACTCCCACCACTCTTGTCCAATGTGAAACCATTTCCAAGTTTCAAACAAAAACACCAGCAGGATACTCCAACATTTCTTAGAAGTTTGTCTCACATAAAACAACAAATAACGTGAAACACAGCAATTCATGGCCCCATCACACTTTCTATTAAATTAAATTTAAATGCATCAACCTAACCACGCCTTCAGCCAATTTCTACCTTATAAAGGAAAACGGTCACTATCATATTGAGATTTTTGTTCATGCAATTAAACAGCTCAATTATAATTTCCTACAATATAAAAAGAGTACAACTACTTTGACTTTTAAGAACATTTTCATTTCGGTCTTTGGCTTTTAGTTTTCAACGCAAGCTAACTCACATGTCGACTTAGTCAAACCTCTAGCCGCCTCAGATATGTTGCTTTTGTTTAAGATAAGTTTACACGAAGAAAATGAGAGATGTAATAGTGATACTTTGTGCAAATATAGAATAATTTCGTGTCTTGTGCTGACTGCCAAAACTAGTTGAAGAGTTAAATGGAATATTCGGAATCATGTGGGAAGTTAATTTAGTTAAAATTGTAGTAAAAAAATAAGAAAAAATAGTTTCTGACTTTTATAATTATTAGTTAATTTAGCTTTTGAATTTGACATCACTAGTTGATATGGCCATTAACATTACAAAATTAGTTAAACTAGTCAAGAAGTTGTTAAAATGTTAAGTATTGCAAAAATTAGTTCTTAAATTTGACAATCTTTGGTCTTCAGTCGATTTCTTTGGCGGAAGGACCAAGTTAATTGATATTTGATACACATGCGATAAAATAAGTGATTAAATTGATTGATACATAAGTGATACACAATGAAGTTAGAATTGATAATTATTGATAATTATTGTTAAAAATCATATTTAAATGTTCTGTATTTTTTGTAGATTGGATTTATAAGCAAAGTCATATCTGATATAGAGGAACAAAATCCCCTCAAATGTTCTGTAATTAGTTGTGCATGTCTATTGTAATAAGTCTATATCTTATAAATCAAACTCTGTCTCAACATGGATTCAGCATCTCTACGCCTCTCCTTTCCCTCTTTTAAACAATTGTTAAAGTAATTAATCAAATGAATAGGTTTTTAACATATTCTCTCCATCCTAAATTAAAAGAAATAATTGATTAATTTATGATTATTAAGAAACTTAGTTAAGTTAGTTATTAATATTAAATTTATAATACTTTTTTCAAATATATTCTTAACTTTATTTGAAATCAATTCATCTTCTCCAATTTTCATAGAATAGAGAAAAAGATAATTCATGTATTTTAATAAAAAAAAATTAATTAATACACAAGAGAGATAAAATAAAGTCTTATAATAAGAAATAAAAAAAAATTATTAACTATCTTATAAAAAAATATTAATTGTCTTATAAATAGAAACAAAGGTAGTATAATTTTGTCTAGGGATAGAATAATATATATTTGTTTTTTTAAAATTAAAACTCCTTTTGCATAATTTCAAAAACTAAAATAACTAGTGATTGTAATTTTAGAAACTAATTCAATGATTTACTAAAAAACATTATGTTTGAATTTTATTAGTATCATTTTTGTCGAGGGATCTCTGCAGGATTTTTCATAAGTGGTGCTGGGGTGGCTTTTATAAAAAGTTCTTGTAGAGTAAATTTATTTGTAAAATATATCTAATTTTCAAAGAATTTTCTATAAATAAATTTAAACTACATAATAAAAAAACGCAGATGAAAGTAACTTTTATTAGTTTGATTTTTTTTATAAAATTTTAAATTTGTTATTTTTGTTATTTAGTTTGTAGTTTTTATGACTTAATATGTAACATTTTATTATAATTTCAAAAAGTGTAACACAAAATAGACCTTTCTTTAATGACTAAATCTTAAATCAAGAAAAAAATATACAATAAAAATTTAACTACTAGTTCTAGAAGAAGGATCTTTGTATCATTTTTTTTTGGTGGGATCTACCTTTGGTCAACTTAGCTTCTTCGTCTTCCTTGTGTGATTCACTGATATGTCAATTGACAGGGAGGAAAATAACGTTAAAAAAAATGACGAAAGAAAATTGTTAGAACTGGACCAACAGACCCACCGAAACCCCACTTAGGTTGACCTTCATAGCTTATTCGATAAAATTCCATTAAGATAATAATTTTTTCCCATAAGATAATGAATTTACATTGTTCTGGCTTGCACAATGAACTTTCTACTATCAAATAAACAGAAAAAAAATCGGCAACTTTTTTATACTTTTTGAGCTTTACTTAGTACCATAAAAGGTGATAGACTGTTTTTTTATTTATCAAAATAGGTTAAAAACTAAAATTAATTACTATAATGGATTGGTCAATAAAATATTTATGAAAATATATGATTTTTGTCATGTAAAAATGTAGGAAATGTCACCCTAAAATGATTCATCCTATCAGGTACTTAGTATCGTAATATTTAATGATCATATGCACATTTTCACTCAAATTAACATTGGTACACAAAATACTTATTTTATATTATAAAATAAAAAATATTATTTTATTAAAAACACTTTTTTATAAAATAAGTTTAAATAAACTCACTCACATTCTATTTTCATTTTTATGTACTTTGTTAATCTATATTTCAATTTTTAGTGAAGATTATAAAATATAAGTAAAAAAAATAAAGAGTATATTATAATTATAAAATTTACAATGAAATGTAATTATATAGTGAAAGGTTAAACAATAATTGAAACATTCTTAAAAATGCAATTATAATTATTCTACAAAATTGAGGAAAAATGTGTAATTATTAAACATTTATTGCGAACACTAGATACCTTTTAAGGAAACGCCTCTTAATTATAGAACAAACAAAAAATATAAAATATCACTCAATGACTCAATGTGGTACCTCCTACATTCCTACATAAAAAACTAACTCATTTTAATAAATATTTTATTCACTAACTCATTATGATAATTAGTTTTAATTTTTAACATATTTTGATAAAAAAAAAACCAAGATACTATTTGTTATAAAATGAAAAGTGAAAAGTACATTTTTTTTAACTTAAAAGTTAAAACTACTGTTTTTTATTTTTTTAAAACTACTTCATCCATCCGGACTAAAATATTAAAAAAAATCAATCACGTATATTAAGAAAATTAATTAACAGTATTTGCTAAAAACATACTAAATCAAATATGTATATATTTATTTAAGTATTCGTGAACGACTCATTCTACCTATTAAAAGTAATAATTGTTAATATAATATCACACCATATTTCTTTAAATAATCATTTCATATCTTTTCTTATTAAGATAAATATATAGCTAATTTAATCCTTAAAATTGTATCTCATTAATACATTAGTTCCTATACCTATGAAAAATTGAAATAAGTCTTTGAAATTTTTTAGTGTTTTATCTAAGTCACTTAAATTAATCATTTTTCATTTTGTTTCATGGACTAATATAACAATGAAATACAATTTCTAAGAATCAAATTAAATATTTATCTTTTTTATGCATCCATAGAATATTATCAAAAAAATTATTTTCAATTTTATAATTGTATTTAATTAAGTTGTCATTTTTTAAAAAAAATGAAGAATGTTATATTAACAAAATGTCTTCATTCTTCAACGTATTTATTATTATATTATAAGTTATCATGATAATAGTATAGAGTATCTATCGAATTTATTGATGATTAATTCCTGTTAGGAATATATTTGATCATTTTTAATGAGATATGTCTTTTAAAATTAAGTTTTTTTATCCATAAAATTTTAAATTGAGACCTTACTTAAGAGGATCACACCAAACTTTACTCGGAACAATCATATATTGATTTTTCGATTTTATTATAAAATTATTCTATTATTAATCTCATAATAAAATTATATCCGATATTAGTTATAGATTGTACTCCTTGAGGGGGACTAACATTGGCGAATAAAAACAAATGAGTAACTAATCGTGGTCAAAACAATTTAAAGGTCTAAAGTTTTAAAAGGGATTTTAATTAACCCTAGTTTAGAACTATGATTCCTAGATTGATGTAATATTGGAACGAGGTGTGTTAGGGAGGAACGGGTTACGATGGCTGTGATATGGGTTTCGGTGGTTACTGCAGTGATGTGGTGTTGAGATTGATGTGTACACTTTTTTATTTTGTTGAGAAACATTAGGCTTTGGTTAGGGAACACCATTCTGTTGAGGGCTCTGTTCCTTTTGTTTCTCGAAGGTTGTATGGTTTTGCTTTTATTCTCTTGTATTTGGTTGGGGTATCCTTATACCCCTTTTAATATATATTTGTTGTTTGCTTAGAAATAAAAAAGAACTATAATTCCTAGATTTTTGGATTGTATAGATAATTAAAACATAAAATTAATTATAAATTGGATTTCAGTTCCATTTTAGGATCTTTAGTTATATATGGATAGTCATAAGAATAAGTTGGTTTGAGTAATAAAAAATCTATGTGGGTAAAAAGAATTTTAATTTAGAGAAAAAAGTTAATAAACAAGAACGGTTAGTTTTAATTATACAGAACTTCATGGAAGTAGAACTTAATTAGAATTGTGATTCCAATTCTAAATGTGCCTTCAAATGTTAATCCAATTCCAATTCAACCTAATCCTACATCTAATTTTGTGGGTGAAAAGACATTAATTTGAAACTTAATTGGACCAAGAATAAGAGATGAATTGTAGTTAAATAATCACTAAACCCTTTACACTTGTTGAAGTAGTGGTGGATGAACATAATTAACATATTCATGACAAAATCTAAGATAGATGGAGTACATGAGGCAGTGGAAAGAACCTCAACGTCTGTTAAACAATTCATTACATTACATCATAATATTTACTGTTTTGTGGTTTTGATGGCACGCCATACCCATTAGTTAAATAAAAATAACAAAGAAAAGGCTCATACATTATACATATATAGACAAATCATATTACTGAACTCATCCATTCAAACGATAACTTTTTCCATGGAAAGCAATTCCATAACCCTGATTCTGCGGTTGAGGGGAGGAAGCAGAAGCATTCCCTCCAGAAGCATTCCCTCATTGTAAGATAGTTTCAATTCTTCCTTTGAATACAATTCCAGCTGATGGATTAGATTGCACAGGGGCATTAATTTGAGTACCCTCTCTCCAATATGCCATTATTTTGTGACTGAAGTGGTACATTATTAGGGATTATAAGAATGCATCAATGTAAAAAATTAATAGACAATAGTATATGATATGTACCAAAAAGAGAACTTGGTATAGTAAATGATGTTCAATTTGCACCACCTATACTATCTTGTTCCGTCACTCTAGTTTTGGACATGCACCGAATCTGTGGATTATAACTTATAACAATAGAGGAGACTCATTAATATAAGTTATTAACTCTGTTATTATTTATAAGACACAATCATCTAATTTATCAAAATTAAAAAATTAATAATTTAATTGATAATAATAAATTTTTCCTAAATTAATATACTTTTCCAAAAATGTCATTGTCATTAATATTTGTTTCTCTTCTAAATGCATGTAAATATAATTCCTCTCATTTAATTAGAGATATTTTTAGATTAAAAATAATTAATGTAAGAGATAATATGAATTGAGTCTTATATAAAAAAATAATACAAGTTTAAAAAAATGGATCTTATAAATAGAAAGGAAGTTAATCGATGTTATGTCATTGGTGAAGAGGAGATTAGATATTAAGTTCTTTTTTTTAAGGTTACAATTAATACGAATTAGGAAATGTAAATCATATGATCCTTGCAACAAAAATGTGTTTTGAGTGATATACTTTCACTGATCAGAGTGTTAACATCATCGTGGCAATTTGAAATGCAATGTGACAACTAACTAGTGTTAAAATATAACTACAATTTGATATAATCATAGTTGCCATAACCTGGTAAAAAAAAAAAAAAAAGGATACACCCACAGAGGAGTCTTGAATCTGAACTTTCCTCCAGCGAGAGGGTGAAGCACTGTTAAGAAGTAGTATAGATGTCCTGCAATCATTCCTACAATGTCTGGCTTTATAGGATTTCCAAATATTAAATCCAGAGCTAGCAAAGCCTATGGAAGGTAAAAACCCTACTGAGCAAATAAGATTAATAAAAGATGAACACTTCCATGTATGAATGGTTTAGGTAAAATAATTCTAACACAAAGTACTCATAATATAACTGACTTAACTTACCAGTCACTGAAATTTCATGAGTATTATTAATATGTTAAAAGTATACCATAATTAGTTGTAAAAAAGAACATTAGAAAAAAGAAGTTGCTTTCTATTACAGATATTCTCTAAAATTGTGTTGAGCAAAAGAAAAACAAATACAAAAAATAGTTGGGCAGCCACTAAGGAACAAATTGTATTTATAATAAACTGAGTTTTTATTCCATCAATCATATCTCAAACCAACCAAAAGGAAACACTCTTTAATATATTAAAACCTGCACTAAATTGATAATGAAGAGAAAAATACAGAGCATAAGCTCATTAAAAATAAATTATAATTGATGACATTCCTATGTTTATTAAGCGAATGTGTTTCTCAAATATTTAATTTTTAACTTCATCTTGAAATTGTGTTATATGTTCTACAACATAAATAAGTTGGAAAACAAATGTGCCAGTAACTCCAAGTATCAATTTTGCAATATTATCAAAACAAAGAATCGACATTAGCAAAGAAAATTCATTGGAATTTATACCTTCAATGATACAACACCATAAATGTTGATTCGTGCATTTGCAAACTGGCGGCTCCATACATAGACGAGCATGAAAACTAAGGAAATTCCCGTGAATGGATACCAAAAAAATGGCACAGCTGCAATCACCTTAGAGGAGGATAAAAATGTCAGTCCCTAATATATGTTTAACTAGGAGTAAACTATTCTGATTAATGCTGTTCATTAATAAACTTCCCAAAACTAATGTCAATTTATGCTTGATTCTAGTATTTTTATTTTCTTTAAGTACATTTGCGCTTAATTGTTTTATTAAACTATATTATAAATTAGTCCCGAAGAAATGAGCCTAAATAATATCCTAAGTTAGTTCTATTAGATCTCAATTTTTCTTATCGCTTCTAATTATCATAAATTTGATTTTCTTTTAAATAGTCTCTATCACTATTTTATTAATGACGAGACATATGCTTAGATATATCACTTTTATATAAACTAAATGCATGTATTTTTTTATACAAAGTTACAAAAGCTTTTTAGAGATTTTCTACTGGAAAAAAGAAAAACTCCATATTTATAATAGAGAAGCTCTTTTAACTTGTATCCAAACAAGCCAATAAGCATATTTCATTTCTCCTACCGAAACTCAACAGATGAAAAGTTATATATAAACAGTAACTCTTCACACATACCAGAAGTGAGAGTGCACCAAAAATGAACATCCAAACATAATCCGCAGTTCTCTTGTCAAAGGTCCCTCTTTCCAATGAAACACCATATTTTGCTCCATGAAGTTCAAAATTTAAACAATTATAAACAACAGGAAAATTGAAACTATCTTACAATGAGGGATTAAAGGAGGATATAGCATGGTTGTGATCATTATTTCTCAAAGGGAAAAGCAGAATGAGATGTTAGTTTCTTCATGAGTTGTTTACATCATTATCAGACGCATTGCAAGTGGAAATGAAAACAGGCCAAGAAAGAAGAAATTTGTGATAAGCCTCCAAAACCTACAACAAATATAAACAAAAAAAGAAATTTGTTGAGAAATTTATCCAAATGACTCTTGTTCTTCTTTATTTGACCAACCACTATGTACTTAAAAGTTAAAACTAAAGATTTCAACCAAGGAGGTAACATTAATATGATGAGTCAAACTCCTTTAAATTAAAACTAACTTAACTAGAATGTGAAAGTTTATTGTTGAGAATGCGAAATATGATGCAATATTTCTTTTATTTTCTAATTTAGTGATGGTTGAGAATGTGAAAGTTGTCTTAACTATAATGACTCTAGCTAATTAAATGGTATGGATTAATGCACAACTATTTATGACTCTTTCCGTTGTGAGAATAAACATTTATATTGCTATGGATTATAATTTAGAGCAGTTTTTGGATTACAAACTTATAGGCGTTTAAACACTGAGCCATAATCAAGTGCTATGTTCCATGTATCATAGAATTGCAGATAACATGCAGCAGTGGTCATCAAACAGGCCACTCCATAGGCTTTGCTTACAGGTGGTAGAGACCGGTAGTATCTGAAACGGCATAGAAAATTTTAATCATTTGTCTAGGAAAACTTATCGAAATTAATTTACTCAGAAGTATTTGATACTAACATTACTATGTTAGTATTATAATCTAGAACTAAGCTCAAATTTCTTGCAAATGTAACATTTTTATTAGTTACAACCTCATAACCATCATGGATAAAAAATCATTACGTATATGTGAAAGAAAAATTAAGCATAATTAAGATGATTGTGATGAAATTTTTAGTATCTGAATAACAACTTAATAAAAAAGCATATAGTAGTTGGCCATGTATATTATATGCATAAAAGGAAATTCTATATGTAAGTTCTATGATCAATTGAAATTTTAAAATTTTCATGTTTGTGTTTTATTAGGAGAAAGAGAAAATGAAAGAGGGAGAAAGAAAGAGTACTCTGCTGGTGTAGACATGTTGAACGAAAAGGGTGATAGCAATGCAAGAGTTGAACTTCTTCAAGCAGAGGAAAGGAAGTTATATTTAAATAGTGTTTTGGAAATTCCAAAGAGTAGAGTGGGCATTATAAAAAACGCGTTAGAGAAACAAGAGATTTTGGAAGTATTAACCATTGACCAGTCATTGTTCAAAGTCTATCACCAAATGTCACTTCAACTTAATTTCTCTTACGTCATCTCTAAAATGAAAATGAAAGATACTGAATTAATTTCTTAGGATAAAAATTTATTTTTTTTAAATTTCTTTCGTTGTAGAGTAAATCTAGTTGGTATGGTGGATTTCTTAACATGAGTATTTATATAAATAATTCATCATTAAAAAAATTTTAAAAATAAAAAATAATTTAATATACTTTAAGATATTCAAAATGAGTATCTTAAATTTTGATCATTGAAAATATCCTAATTAGGTGATATGTAGAAGCGCAGAATTGACTTATTGACTTTGTCCTCTTCTCATAGTCTTTTCCAATTTCCAGCACTCAATCTCATCATTTTGTTCGGAGAAATTTTCTTATGCATTTATTGGATATATTTTTCTATTTTCATATAGTTGTTTTGAGGTGTATCTTACAATTTAGACTCATTTAAAGACTTATCCTTGATTGTTTAGGAATATTGAATTAAGTTTCTTAATTTTGAAAAAGTTTAAATCAAGTCTCTTAATTTTAAAAAATATGCTAATATGATTATTTCCATCCAATTGAGTTGACTACGTTAAGTTATAAGTTTTGGCGGCTTAAATTTATAAATAGTGAAGATTAAAAATCGTAATTATTTTATTATTTATTTTTAATTTAAACATATAATATAATAAAGATAGTTTTACAAGAGTAATTGTTTATAGTCACCTGTTTATTTATTATAATTTTTTAAAATAAAAAGTTTCTCTTGTCTTTCTTCTCCCCTCCACCACCATCACGTACATCAACAAGAACCAAAACCCAATTTTCAGAAACAAAAATGCAATCAGAACCCCATTTTTAATATTTGAGGGATTATTTAGAATAATTTTTAACATTTAAGGGATTACATATATAACTCATTTACTTATAGCTACTTTTTAGGAATTAAAACTAATATAATTCCATGTATGATCATGCACCTATAGCTACTTATTAGGAATTAAAAGCCCACGATTTTCTTTTTATCGTTTTTAGACTAAATAAAAAAATATAGATAAGTACTAATTGAAAAGGCATCATATTTTTAAAATTAAAAACATATTTAAAGCATTTTTTTTAAAATTATAAGAATGTAATTAAAAATTCTGTGAAAACCATAGAAATTTATAAAGTAAAATAGCCAAAATATATAAAACTAAGTAAAGTTTTAGAAATCTAGGACTAATCGAGAATGGTGGTGTCATGGTCCTTGAACTTACACACTATCTTCACACATGCAAATAGTGACAAGTTTTTTAAAGTCTGCATTTTTCTACAAATCAAGTCATGTTAATTCAAATGTTTGCCTTCAAAATCATCCTTAATTGCCTTCCTCTTAGTTAAATGGCTAGCTAGAAATATTAAAATAATACAACTTTCTCTTGTTCGTACATCGCAGCAACTACAACTTGAACTATATATGTCTTTGTTATAAAGACTACACAAATATTTATAAGCATAAATAAAAATGAAGCCTAGAGTTCAATTGTTATAAGTTCAGAAATGAGTAATCTATATTAAAATGACTAAGAAAATCTATAGTTAAACTTCTCTAAGAATTTGTTTTCAATTTTGGAGTTACAACAAGCAAGAAAGATTTGGTAGACCTTCTTTTGTTTTAGAGTTTTGGGTACCGTTTCTTTTCTTCTTTTGAATTATCAAAACACAAAAGCATGATTTGACATTCTTGTTATTAAGGGGTTACTTACCGTTGATGGGTGCAGCCTAGATAAATCATGTTCACAGTTAAACTGAAGAAATTTGTTAATTTCACATATTTTAATGAACTTATATATTAAACATTGTTAAAAATGATATAGTAGATATTAAATAACAGGTTCTAAAAAACCACCATCCCAGAAGCTTTTTCAAAGCTAAAACAAATGCATCCTTAAAGCAAGGATTACTTACATGAGGGAGTGGACATCTTGCTCAAACCTGTCCTTCAAATACCAGATCAACATTCATAAGATAATAACAATTAAACAACAGTGCATAAGAATCGCCTATTAATGTTATTGTTGTGTTTTTGCTTTTTCACTAAAGTCCAATACGGCCTAGTGTGTAAAAAGAATCTAAGAAATCTAGAGCCCCTTAACACCTAAGGGTTAGGTTTTCTAGTAGTGACTACACTTAACCCTCTTTAAACAGAGACACTACTACACGAATTGGCTTTAACGACAAGGTTTCCACGTCGGTCGTAACATAACTAATGACCCTTACGTAGGATTTGATTATCTAACGACAGGGTTTCCAACGAACATTTCATCAGAAAGGCGAAGTGGGGGTTTGATTATCTAACATCATTAATGACCCTTACGTAGGATTAAGCATGTGACCTCAACTATTGAACTTCCTTCCTTGTGGAGTGTTGACTTCAAGGCGTCCAAGTTCATTGTGATTGACAAACTACTTACAAAAATAGATACTAAGACGATGGATTATGTTGGAGCCAATAATTTCTTGGACTCTACCGAGGTGTTCCTTCTCCAATCTATTGTTTCAGTTTGCCATTAGAGGATCAAGTATGTTGAGTTAGAGGTCAAATTTAAGATGATCTTGGATGAGAGGAAGAAACTGATCAAGGCCATCAATGAGAAGAACCTTTTGTTGACTATGAAGATTGAGGTTGTTGATGGCCTTCAACAAAATATTACTGATCATGAGAAGATGGTTTTTGCAAAAGCTATTGAAAATGAAAAATTGGTCAAGGCCATTAATGGTCTTAATAAAAAAATAATTCAATAGGCAATTAATGATCTATCAGAAACCAAGAAGAATGTTAATGCTTTGAGTGATCAACTGACTATAGAAGAGGAGAATAAGAAGGCTCTTGAATTAAAAAGGCATGGTCTTTTAAAAGATAAGAAATTGGTAATGAGGCAACTTTAACACTTTGAAACCAACTTGCTGATTTTGAAAAGGAGAAAAAGAAGGCAAGTGTTAAGCATACATTACAGATGCAACAAGTCTTTAGGATGGGTCATGAAGATGGCTTACAAAAAGCTCTTCGCCAAATTGCTCTATTTGATCTTGAGATAGATTTGAAGAAGTTCAATGTGTTGAAGGATGTGAAGAATGGAGAGCTAGTGAGGGAATCTCAAATGGAGATTTTTGAGGAGGCTTCTAGAAATGACTTCAAGCTTTACACCAACCTCCAATGCTCCAATTACATAGTTGTTCTGAAGTTTTTATTTTGATGATTATGTATGTCATTAGGCAATGTGCTTTGTTTTTTTTTTTTTTTAAATATCATAATGTATTAACTGTTAACTTAATGAAAAAAGTATTTTGTTCATACTTGTGTTAGTAGAAATTGAAAAATTTCTAAGTGCTGATTAAATTGTTAAGTCCAACTATATTCAATGGATATTAAATGAGCTTTACTAATTAGTAAAGTTAAGAACGACTATTACAAAACTTAATGTAACTAGGTAACTTTTATTGAATGAACAAATTATAAATGTTAAAGTAACTTTTAATTAGTATGTCCTTATTCCTCTGAACTCTTACTGTGCTTTATGCTGGCATACTGGTTGTACTCGATTTTGAAGGTCGATGTTTTTTTGCACAAAGACATGAGGTCAATGTATGACTTGAAAAGATAATCACATATATTTGTGTCAGGCATAAATAGGTTGATTAATAGTCTTGTGTAAGACATTTTTCATTTAGTTCATGTGCATGACATAAATAAGTCAATGAACACAAAATGAGTAATGGCTAAAACAAACAGTAAATGATATAGATTGTCAAAGGATTTCATTAAGTGACTATAATGATAAGAGTTTCCTTTTACATTGACCTAGACGTGCCTCGTTAAAACCTCTTCAGCCAAAACCCATTATTTTATTACTTGGAAAAAGACTAAAGTAGGAAAAAGAGTTCCATACTTGGTTTCTAACTAAAGTATGGCTTCAAGTGTGTTGTGTTCTAAGTCCTCGGAATGACCTTTCCAACAAGCTCTTTAAGTCTATATGCACCATTTTGGAGTGTTGCAATGATTCTGAAGGGTCCTTCCTAATTTTGAGCAAGTTGCCCTTCAACATGATCCTTTCTAGCTTCTCCTCTCATTCTCTACACTAGATCACCAACTTGGAATTCTCTTCAATTTTGACTCATGCTTTCAAGTTGCTTTCCTTTTACACACTTCTTCTTGAATATGAGCATGCTCTTTGACTTCATCAATCATTTCCAATTTGAAAGTTAAGCTTTCATCATATAGTGCTTCTTCAAATTGTGTTCTTCTTGTTGAAGGTTCACTAATTTGAACAAGGATCATGGCGTCAATGCCATAGGTTAGTCTAAAAGGAGTTCCTCTTGTCGTGGATTACAGAGTATAGTGGTATGCCCATAGTATGTTAGGCAACTCCTCACGCAAAGTCCTTTTGCCTTGTCCATTCTCTTATTCATCTCGTTTAGGATTACCTTATTTGTTTCTTCAACTTGTCCATTGGTTTGGGGATGCTTAACTGAGGACACCAAGTATACTTGGTTTGTAAATTTCTTCAACTCCTTAACGGAAATCTAAGATGCCTTGTCTGAAGGTTTCTCCATCAATAATAACATAATGTGCCGACTTCAATTTTACCTTCCTGGCTTCATTTTCATCTTCTTGCAATTGGTTGTTCACTAGGTAGTTCCAAATCAGGTTCATCCAAGATTTGCTACTGACTTGATTTGCAAAGATGTATGTTCTGTCTATACTTGGTGTGATAATATTCTTTGTATGAATATTTTGTGTTGTCCTGGCTTCTTTGAACTCACCGACTTTGATAAGATGCTTGCTTTATCATTATTTTCTCTGTAGATATGCTTGAGTTCGTACTCATCAAAGCAATTGAGCAAACACATTGTCAAGTGGTAGTATATTTGCATTTGTTCGTCTTTGGCTTGGAAATCACCATTGACTTGGCCAGTGACAAACTTCTTTTGTTAATTTAAGATCTACAATCAAAGCTTTGTACTCAGCTTGATTTTTAGAGGTTTTGAAATCAAACCTTAGTGACTACTCAAGTGATATATCTCTTGGACCCTGTAGAGTAATTCCTACTCTGTTACCCTTGGGGTTACATGCTCCATCCATGTAGAGCATCCACCAATCATCGCCATCAATACTGCCTGCTTTTGGAGGTAGCTCGGCAATAAAATCGGCTAAAAATTGGGCTTTTATGGGTCTTCAGGGTTCGAAATTTAATCCGAACTCTGATAGCTTGATGGACCATAAACCATCCTTCCAACGAGCTTTGGTTTTCTAAGGACTTGTTTGATGGGGTGGTTGGTCCTAACTTTCATATGATGGCTTTAGAAATATGGATACAACCTTCTCGTTGAGTTCATGGGTGATAATGCCAAATTTTTTTCTCATTTGGCATCTTTGTTCAACCCTTTTGTAAGACTCTACTAGTGTAGTCGATTGACATTTGTTTCTTGTCATCTTCTTGCATCAATATTGAACTAATAGATGTATTAGAAACATATAGGTAAAGTAAGAGTTCAACACCTGAAGTAGGTCAGGTTAGAATAGGCGGTGTCCCTAGGAATTTCTTGAACTATATTAACATTATTTCACACTCTTGGGTAAGAATTGAGAAAGAGAGGCTAACCTTCCCATTAGTTTCTAAACTTCATTCACATTTTTTGAACTCTTCATTGCTATAACAACTTCACACTTGTCGGGATTTGCTTCCATTCCTCTGCAGGTTAGCATAAAACCTAAGAATTTACCTCCACTAACCTCAAAAGTATACTTTTTAGGGTCTAGTCTCATGTTGTGCTTTCTGAGCTCTACAAAGACCTTAGTTCAGTCACGAGCATGTTTATAATAACCCTGAGTCCTAGCGCGTACGGCGTGAGTTTTGGGTACGAACAATGCTGGATTCTGTTGAATTCTTCTGCAGAATCCTTCTGCATAACTGTGGCGCTCATGGCGCCAGGATGGCACGATCAGCGCCATGGTTCTAAGGTGTGGCGCTCCTAGTACCAGATTGGCGCTCCTGGCGCCACAGCCTCTGGAGTGCAGCGCTGATGGCGCGAGTGTGGCGCTCGAAGCGCCATAGGTTCTGACGATTGACGCCTGGGGCACCAGGTCGACGCGAGAGGTGCGGGACAGCCCAGAGGACATGTTCTTCTTTCTAGTTGGCGCGAGTGGCGCCATTGTGGCGCGGTCAGCACCATAGTCCCTGGATGTTGGCGCTCTTGGCGCGGGAGTTGGCGCTCTTGGCACCAGAGGTTCTGGAGGTCGGCACCCTGGGCGCGCGGTTGGCGCGGATGGCGCTGTGGTCACTTGGCGTGATCAGCGCGGCAGCTCTGACAGGACCACTATAAAAGGCTGGGGTCGTGATTTTTAAAAGGAAAACTTGGTTTTCTTCTTCCTCTAGCATCCCACTTCCATTAGAGAAGCTCCAAGCTTCATTTCTTCACCATAGTTCACCAAATCTAGTCCCTTAAACACCTTTCGTGATGGAAAACACTTGTAGAGCTTGAATCTTTCCTCATTCTCCCTTCAAACCCACTCACTTTGAGAATCCCTTTCTCAAGGGAAGTTCGTAGAACTCGAGTTTAGCGAGGAACGGCGGCGATTCGTGGTTACCCAAGCTAGGGGGAGTCGTCCTTAGGCCTTCCTTGCCATCTTTGAAGTAAGAAACTCGAGATTCACCGCTTGTTTTATGAGTTGGGGTTTTGGCTGAATAATGACCCACTTGTGATAAAGCTAGTATTAGCCTTGGGTCCTTTGGAAACATGTGTTTAGAATGTCATGAGGATGTAGGATTAGCTCTTAATTGTGAGTTTGGTGAACTTTGATTTCTTGGCTCTATGTGATGCATGTATAGTGATATGCTGAGTTGCTTTGTTGTGTTTTGACATGCAAGAGCCTTGGTTTGTGGCTTTGATGGCCTTGGGAGGCTATTGGAACGGTGTTTGTGTGTGAAAGAACTGTTCAAGCCATGTGTGAGCCATTGAGCCTTGGGCTTAAGTAGAGCTTTGAGCTCTTGATGTTGGCTTGCATTGAGTCTTGTGATGACTCAAGTGCCGTGTGGGCATGAGGTAGACCACCGAGGGTCTATGATATGGCTTTGAGTGTTGAGCCTTGATGAACCTTAGGTTAGTCGACCTTGTGGTTTTGGAAAGGATTGTGATTTCCTTTCATTGAAGCGGTTGAGAACCGTGTTATGCTTGTATGCCTTGTATGGCTGTGTGGATGTTTGATACATGTTTGTATGCCTTGTTTAGGGCGTGACACCGCAGGTGTCAGTAGCGTAGGCCACAGAGCAAGGGAAGAATCGCAGAGCTCGGCTTTGCCAGGTAAGTTCTTGGACCCTTGGGGATGTTTCCCACTTGTTTGTGCTCCAACATACTCCGAGGGAGTAGTGGTTACATTCATGATACATGCATTATTGGTTGTTGCATACTCATGATGATATATGCTTGTATTTGTGCTTGAGACATGTATGAAGCCTGTTATTAGATCTTCTGGCCAGTTAGATATATATGAACCTCCCTAGGAGTAGAGCGCACCTCCTAGTTTGGTTTGCTCATGGTTGATTGGATCCCGGGGTGATGATGATCCCCTAAGACCAAGAGATAGGTGTGTCCCGTCGCGGTTGATTGCCTATTCTCGGAGGTACCATATACATGCATCCATGCGTAAGGGGTAGCTCCCGATGGGATGGCACGGGTGTGAATTTTGGTTTCACACTGAGGTTGGCGTTGACTCGGTCCGCCGTACATAGAGCTAGATAGCTTGCTTGTATTGTTATGAGGGCCGGGAGGCCAGTTTGTTGTGATACCCTGATGACTTGTGTCATGGTGAGTGAGCCAGGGTGGAGGAGATGCCTCCAAGGACCCTGAGCTTACTGAGATGTTTATCTCACCCTGTGTGGGGTTTATGTATTTCAGGTGATGCTTCTGGTAGAGAGGAGCGGTCTCAGGGCGGGAGGCCCCAGTAGAGACGGTACCTGCTTGGCTGTGAGGCAACAGTGGAGAGCTTGGAGCTCGGCTCAGCTTTTGGTGTTTTGTACCCCTGCAGAGGGAAGACATGTGTGTGCACATGTAGTCCTTGTTTTTGTACATGTTCATGTATGTATGCCCTCGTGTGAGGAAGGATCCTTGGGATCAAAAGCACTCGGATGCTTATTCTTTTGTATAGACACTTCGAGTGTCAGATGATGTTTTGTACATAACCAGTTCTGTTATGTAATTATGTTTCCTCCTATCTATATCTTTGAGATATTTATGTTATCTGCCTATGGTTATGGTTGTATGATCTGGATTAGCAGGGGCTTATCTTATGCTTGTGATGAGATGTTTGATATCCCATACATAATGTAATCAAGAAATATGGTTTTGTTTTATGCTTCCGCAAAAGTTTTTAATTAATGTGATTAAGCGCTAATCTAATAATAATCATAATGTTAATACACAGGGTGCACACGGGGTGTTACAATGTTGTTTAGGAGATAATGACTTCACCACCATGTCATCTACATATACTTCGACATTATTTCCTATCAGCTCCTTGAAAACTTTTTCCATGAGCCTCTAAGAAGTTGAACTTGCATTTTGTAGGCCAAAAGGAATTACCTTATAGCAAAAATTAGTGTTATCAGTGACAAATCTTGTCTTTTCTTGGTTGGGTGGATAAATCTTGATTGATTATAGCCTGAGTAGGCATCTAAGAAACTGAGCAGTCTAAACCCACATGCCCCATCAACTAGTCTGTTAATGCTAGGCAAAGGGTAGGCATAGTTAGGACACACTTTAGCATTACCACATTGGCTAACCAACTACTATAATTCACTTCTCAAATAAAATTGACCTTCAACAATTTGTCTATTTTTGTCTCTATAGCTTTTCTCCTTTCTTCCGTAAGCTTGCGTTTTCTCTGAGCTATAGCTTTTGCTTCAGGGAAAATAACAAGCTTGTGGCAACTAAATTTAGGATTGATGTCTGGCATGTTAGACGCGCTCCAAGAAAACAAATCAACATTGCTATGGAGCACTTGTTCTACTTCCTTTCTCACTGCATTCTCCACTTGTTGGTCGATTTTGGTACACTAATGTGACTCTCAACCGCTTTTGAAAGTCTTAATATCTTCAATTGGAATGGGTCATTGATTTGTAAAATCTTATTGGGGTCAAGGTCCTTTGATGTGGTGCTAACGACATTAACATTGGTGGTCGGCTCTTTCTTGTTTTGTTCTTTCACCATATTGTATGGTTCAATCATGCAACTTTTAACATAGCATTCATGCACATCCTCTTTGTCAGCTTTGACAGTGACAATTTTCCCATAGGATGAGGGAAACTTCATTGCCAAATATGGTGTAGAAATGGGCGTGGCGAGTAGAACATTGTATGAAGTGTCTGCATCCACCAAGATACATTGAATTGTTAATGATTGGGAAATTTTCCTCAAGCCAAAAGTTGGCAACAAATCCACACATCCTTTAGTGTGCACTCGTTTGCCTGGAAAGCCTATCAAAGGTTTTTCATGAGGTTTTATAAGATTGTAAGGAATATCTAACTTTTCAAAGGTAGACCAATACAAAATGTTAGCAGAACTTCCCTGATTAATCAAACTTTTCGAACTCCTAACCAAGTATTACAATTGTGATCACTATGGGAAAATCTTGTGTTGGATCATTTTCGATGAAGTCCATGTTCGTGAATGTGATTGCTGGCAGAGATTGGTGGGGAGATTTCTTTGTTTCCACTGTGTTGATGCTTTTCAATGCTCGGAGGTGTCGTTTCCTAGCGAGGTTTGTGCAACCTTCTCCAACAAAGCCATCGATAATTGTGTTGATAACACCTCAAATAACACCTTGGGGATTTTCTTGTTGTCTTTGCTTGCCTTCTCTAATATTTTGTTGGTTATTGCCTTGTCCTTCAACATATCTACCTTTGTAACCACCTCTATGACCACCTCGACCTCCTCTTCTATAACTACCACGATTATAGTTATTTCCTCTAATGAAATTGTTCAAGCATCCTTATTTGACTAACTTTTCAGTTTTATCTTTCAGAACTATGCATTTTTCTGTTAAATGACCATAATTCCTATGCTATCTACATTGCTTGGTGCGGTAATCTTGACTGTGCAAATTTTCTAGGGGTGGTAATTCAAGTATTTTTGTATTATAAGCTTCCTAAGGAATGCGGGCTCAACTCTCAGTGAGAAGAGTATATGTTGCATACTTTGGCTAGCGGGTTTTTTTTTAACTCTTTCTCCTTAATGGGCTCCAACTTTTCTTTATAGGAACCTAAACTCTTTTGATTTCTTCTTACTTTATCATGAAACTTGGAAAATTCTTCCATTTGGATGAAACTGGCCGCACATTGTCTCAATTTGTCCATGTTGGCTAGTCTTCTTTTGCACAGGCTATCATAAAGTGCTCCCGATATAAAAGCAACTATCATGTTGGTTGGTCTTCTTTTGAAAGACCCTTCACAAGATAGCATCATCATTAGTGTATAAGTTTACCCGAGTGATGTAGGATTCCAGGTGCTCATAAAGATTGGTGGTTTCGTCATATTGAAAATGTTTAAAGGCTTCCAACCAAGGGGAAATGGAGCATCGAGAAGGTAGTCAACAAAAGGATATCAATGACATATCCCGACCTGTTGACTCTGAGACCTCTGATGAGATCATCCAATGGTATCCTCCTAGCGGTTGGTGGCTTCTTCAGTTGCCACTTGTTAAGGGTGTAGGCATGGTGTTTTGTGTGTTTGCTTGTGACTATTGCAATTGCCCTCGAATGGCTATGTTTTCCTAGCACAATGCTTGTAGACCTACTTCTTGCTTTTGTCATAATGTGGGCATCTCCTTGACATTCTTCTTCTGTTGAGCTTCCAACTGCTCCCTAAATCCCTCCATCATGAAACTCTCGCCCATGGTAGATGACCTTAATGTTTAAAACTTGGTCTCTACCACAAACTCTTGTGACCAAAGGAAATTTCACTCTGATCCCATGGTGAGCGACTAATGTTCTTACAAAGTTCTTCACTCTTTCGATTTGTAAACCACTTCCTTATCCTTGTGTTGAGCTCTTTCTCCAATGCCAGGTGGGTACCTGAAAAAGAACTCTGATGGTAAAGTCAGTAAATGTCTGAGGTGTGTATATGATGAATTGAATATTATTTACATGTTCTTATGTTGTCTTCTATCTTGCAGAGGCTGACAGTGATCGAGTTGGTAACTGTCCTTGATTCCCATTAAGGCATCGTGTGTGGGGTGGTAGTTAGTTGGCCAGTGCTGATTACTTATGGGTCTCGTACAGTACAAGTGTAGAATAGTTTTACCCATCCAATCGCATATCACTGTTGGTATTTGTTTTTAAATAGTTATCATAAAAGTCAAGAAACTTAACATACATAGTAGATTGTGATTAGAGGATGGTGTAAAACCATTTTCCATTTTTGATGCATAACCTATTGTCTCTTTTAATACATAAATGATTTATAATTTGAACCATCAAGAGGGTAAACTAGTTGGTGTCATATTGTTTCAACTTAATTAAAAATTTTGAATTTGAGTTCTAAATTATGTTAAATATTCAATCTGGTCTCTAAAAAAATAATGATTTGATTTCATGTATTTTTGCGTAAAAATGTAAAGTTAGTTGTAATTTGTGTTTGGCCAACCTTGCTTCAACACGATCCCAAATAATGATCAAACGATTTATGCAAAGAAGGAGAATTTGCTCCTTGGCTATGGGTTCCTAAGCTTCTCTAAAGAATGCTTAGTGTAGGTGAACAAAGAAGAAGAAAGAAGATGAAGAAGGAGAAGATTTGCATGAAAATAAAGCTTGAAAGTTATGAACGAAGGGCTGTAAATGAAAGCTTGCAAATGGAAACAGTAAAAGAAAGCTATAATGTAAAGAGATAAAAGGTAGAAAGACAAAATTATTGAGTAAAATAGGTTTTAATTGGATTGATTGTGTTGGATACAGGGGGAGCTGATCAAGAATGATGAAGAGATGGTCAAGGATGATGAAGAAGCTTTTAGATTTTAGCTTTTTACATGTCATTCAATTGAAGACATTTGTAATTTGTTAAGATTGTTTAAGAGGTTTAATTTGAGATCCTTGCATTGCATAAATCATAATCATAATCATGCATACATGTTTTAAGAAAAGGTTGAATGATTACATGATGCATCTGGAATGATTCTCTCATGACTTTGTTTTTGAAAAAGCAAATATGTCTGCTTTAATCAATTACTCTGTTTCTGTAATCGATTACATAAGCAAAAGATATTTCAAAAAAGTCATATAGAACACTTTAATCGATTACGAGCCAAGTGTAATCGATTACATAGTTCATTTCATACATTAAGCTTGTCTGTCTTAATTGATTACCACTCTTCTGTAATCGATTACTGAAGCTTATTTTCTAACTAAGTCTGTCTATTTTAATCGATTATGTCTTAGATTAATCGATTACTTTGTTCGTCAAAGTTTTCCAGAACTGCTCAAGAACATTTTAATCGATTACTTGACATATTAATCAATTACATAAGGTGAAATAATTGACTGCATACTCGTATTAATCAATTACATGCAATTAATTTTGTTTTCTATTTAAAGTTGTTGAGTCTGAAACTTTATTAAGAATTAATCTTTCGAATTTGTGAAATACCCAAGTCTCCCAAAGCTTTCAATAGTCTCTGATAAGCAATTTCTCAGTGAAATACAAAGTTTTTTTGTGGAAAGGAAATCTTTCTACATTGTGAAAGAAAAGACGACCAAAGGGTTTGCATAAAAGTTTCAAGAGAAAAGAATCTTTAAGAAGATTTTAATCAACATGTAGTGTCTGGTATTGTGCATTCATTCATTGCATCCATTGTGGATCTCAGGTGGTATCTCTTGAACTCTTTTGAGTTGTGATCTATTTTATAATTGTTTGTAGACTAAGATCAAAATGGTGTTCTTTAAAGCTTTAACTGGAGTAGGGTTCTCTAGGTGAAAGATTGGAGAAGTGTTCTCAGAATCTTATGGTTAGGAATCTAATAGGGTGTTAGGTTTCTTATTCTTTATCTAGTGTGGATAAAGATTATCATTTGTGATAAGGCTTGTAAAGAATAATTTGATTTAGTTGAACGCTAATCTTGTTTGATTAGAAGAACTGGATGTAGCTTCTATTGAGAAGTGAACTAATATATGTTTTTGTGTTGATCTCTTTATATCTTCTTGTTATCTTAATCTCTTAACAATTGTGATATCTTTCTTAATCAACAAGTGCATATTCTTGTCGTAGATTCCTTGAACTGAGTGGTTGGGTTGAATTAAAGTTTCATTGGTTTTACAAAGTGATAAAGATCCTTCAACTCTGATTTTGTAAAAGTTTTAAAAGGTCAAGTTTATACCAATTCACCCCCCCTCTTGGTATTTGAGTGTATTCATATTGTTTTCAGATTGTCTCTAAAATTTGAAGTACAAGGCCTATTTATAGGCTATAAACTCACATCCCCTACTAGACCATTTTCTACTTGGTAACTTCCTAGAATGTGGTTTGGGAGTTATACAGCTAGGTTTGGGGGTCATTTGGCTAGTTTTACATTGATTCGACTAACTTTGGAAGTTAAATTCAACAAGCATCAGTTGATTTCAACTAACTAATTCTAAGGCAGATTTATCTTTTGGTAATTGTTGGTAACTACTCCAAAATTCTAAGCATGTTCTCCTTCATACACAAGCCAACTGATCAATTATTTCAAACGTTGTAGAAGATGACAACCACTTCTTATTTTTTAGGGAGTATTATCGTTGCTTAGTTTTAACCGCTACAAACAATTTGAATATTTGAAAATTGTGGGAAATATCATCTTATTTTTATTAAATTAAATCTAACTTAATTCAACTAATTTCTAATGCTTAAAGTTAGCTAAAATTTGTCATTCAACTAACATTGTAAGTAGTCAAAATGACCTTATCCTTGTTCAATTAACACTAAAGTTAGTTAAATCTCCCACTCAACTAAATCTTTGAATGTAATTGAATTGATTTTCTACTCATTTAGCTAACCTTAAAATTAGCCAAATTTTGACAATTCGTGACCTTATCCATGTTTAACTAACCTTCATGTGCAGTAAATATTGAAGATTAGTCAGTTGCTTATTCAAATGAATTGGTTTCCTTCTCATTCAACTAACATTAATATTAGTTGAATCATGTCATTCGGTTAACATTGTTAGATAGCCATATTAACCTTGTCCATGTTCTGTTAAGCTTCTTGTTTGACTAATATTGATAAGTCAATAATTCCATATCCAATCATACTAGCCTTCACCTCATTCAACTGACATAAAAGTTAGTCAAATTCCACCTTTGCCAACAACTATTCTACTGAATTCTCAACAGTAAATTTTGCAGCAAAATTTTAGGTGTTAACATTATGATTTTCTTATTTAATAAATTTATTCTTAATAATATTATGCAATAGTTTACAAAATGAGATTTTGATACTTTTTTTATACATAATACATTTATAATTTATCTCTTAATTATGGTCTCAAATTCAAATCTAATGAATGAAAAAAATGTGATTAGAAGAGAAAAACCTTATCAAAAGTGTCCAAATTTTTCGACATAAATTAATTATAGATAAAAATAATAAATATTTTATATCAATAAATAATATGATAATAAAATCAAATCTAACCAATGTCGTCATTAATGAATAAGTCAATAAGATAAGAAAATGAATAAATTACACTCAAATTCCACGAAATTCAGTGCTGAATAGCCTTAACCTTAAGTGACCAAAAATAAAAATATTAACCCATCATGAAACTTGAAAGAGCGTGAACACCACATTCATACGAGTAGTCACGAGTTGAGTTCTCATTTTCCGTTCCCGCGACGCTCGACACACTAAAGAACATAACATAACATACTATACCCCTTTCTTGGTGTTCGTTTCTCATCACTTCCTAACCAAGGTTGGTTATTATCCCCATTCCTCCCAATTTATTTCCTTAGATCTTAAACTGTGCAGTTACGCATTTTCCTCTGATTCATCGTTCTTTGTGGGTTTGGTTTGGTTTGTATTTTGCGAGATTAGATCATGGAGGAAAGGAAACAATCGCGTTACGTGAAACTGACTAAGGACAATGTTTCTTTGGAAGATATCACGCCTGGTGAACTCAATCAGCCAATTGAGGTTCCTCAGGTTTCGATTCCATTCATACCCATCTTGCTTTTTATTTCTCTTGAATTTGCATTCATGAATGATGATTTTTTATTTGGATGATGATTCATTCATGCCCATCTTGCTTTTTTTTTTCCTTGAATTTCATTGATGAATGATGATTGTCTGATTTCTAGAATAGCCACATCATGGTTTTAAATAGTGATCACCGTCGTGGTTTTGTCGAATTCTTTGACATTGGAAGAAATTGCAGGTAAATGTGACTTATGTTGCTGCAATTGTGGCCTCATATAGTCCACAAACCTTGATGCTGCAGCTGAAATCACGGTTGCAGACTGTTTTCTTTGGATGCTGGACTGTTTGTCTGTTTTTTTTTAATATGTGACATTACTGCTTTAAATTGTGATCGTGATCCTTAGTATTGGGGGAAATTGTAGACAAATGCGGGCGATGCGGTCACAATTGTGGTCGTAGAGACCCCAGAAACCTGGATGTTGCAGCCAAAATGGCAGTAGCAAACCGTTTTTAAATCTCCCAATAGAGATATTCATGAGGAAACCTTGTTGATGGGTTTTTGGGTGCAATCTGAATCTAGTTGTACTTGTTCATGAATTCTAGTTGTGTAAGTGAAGAAAGCGACAGAGTGGCATCCAATGTTGTTTGTGTTTGCATTTGTGGAGATGGAGACATAGAATGTGTATTTGGGTGGCAAGATCAGTTGTGGATTGCTTGGTTGAAACTTGAAAATGTCTTATAATGAGTTAACATTCTCTTCACCCATAATGTTGCAATGTTGTGTGTTAGTTCATTAAATGTCGGTAACAAGGTTGAAATGTGAAGTCTGAAGTAAATCGTCATACAGTTTGTCTTGATTATATCTAAAATAAGGACTGTATATCGATTTGAAGTTCGAAAATTTTACAATTTCAAACAAGGGTGAGCATTCCTTTTCCATCTTATCCTTTTCAATCCCCCTCATCCCTCTCCTGAACAAACTAATACTTTATAGATAGTTCTTTACAGTAATTAGTTGTAGTATTTTCATTTTGTCATAAAAAAATTTCAAATTGAATAGTTCTTGATTTGTGCAAGAAAGAAATTCAGAAATGAAACAACTAAGCCTTATTTCACATCGTGAGGTTGTTCTCAATCTCAAGCCTAGGGGGAAAGGGTTGTGTTTGGAAGTTGGCACCCAATGTGAAACCTTGTCAAATCTTTTGTAACATTGCAAGAGAAAACAAAATGAAAATTTGAATAGATTTTGCTTGTTCTTTGTTTGGTGAGTTTTAATATAAGTTAGTAGACAGCTATTTGCTTATGGTTTTTAATTCTTTGCAGTTGGCTGTTCACAAGTGCATGGAATGTGGGCAGCCATTACCTGAAAGCTATACACCTCCTGCTGATGAACCTTGGATGACTGGGATCTTTGGTTGCACTGAAGATAGGGAAAATTGTAAGTTAATGCATGACCAGGCTGTCAACTTTTGTTAGAGGCAGGGTGTTATCTGTTATCTATATATTGGACTAGTTAGATCATCTTGATAGTGAGACTAAAAAGAATCTAATGTCATATGATTCCCTTGACCATTAATCCTTACTATGAAAATCTCTTCATATTTATTATGTTAAATTATGGGTGAACTTGCTGAGCACTAGAATATGAAGGAATTATTTAAATGACTATATTACAAGTATTCTCAGTTGGAATGAATAAGCAGAAAATTGCTTGGTTTTTATACTATTTCACCTTAATGGCAGGCTTGACAGGACTGTTTTGTCCTTGTGTATTATTTGGGCGCAATGTAGAAACCTTGCATGAAGAAACTCCTTGGACTGGACCATGCATTTGTCATGCCATTTTTGTTGAGGGTGGCATTGCTCTGGCAACTGCAACTGCAATCTTTAATGGTTTCATTGACCCAGGGACATCATTTCTCATTTTTGAGGGCTTGTTTTTTACTTGGTGGATGTGTGGAATTTATACTGGTCAGGTTCGACAAAACTTACAGAAGAAGTATCACTTGGAGGTATGTGTTGAATATCTTTTCCACTTGGACTAGTAAACTTTATGGATGGCATAGTATATATCAAATATTCATCTGCTGAGAAATAATGCTTCTGCTTATTACAGATGTGTAATGTAGATTTCATTATGTTAAAAAAAACACCTTTCTATAGGAATCTGTTCTATTACGAAGCCTTGCCTGCGTGAACAAAATTATATGATGACATAATAAGACCTTTTTTACTGGAACAGTGCTTTGCATATTTTGAAAAACTTTGAATGAAAGAGAAATGAAGATATACTTGATGCTCTGTAATCAAACAATGAAAACCTGATAAATACATGTATGGACATGATTCTAGTGTTATTCTTGGTGAATTGAAAAACGAACTTTCAGCAAGTCTGGCATCAAATGTCAACAATTTTAAACCAACCATGCAGTTTGAAAAATGTTTTCTTACAAGATAAATTTTTAGTGATTGGAAAACTACAACCATTATTGTGACTCTTTTTATACACCAGACTACTAGTCTGGTAACGAGAAAAAGAACACTAGAGTGTTGTCCTTATTATTAGTAAAGGACCTTTAGCCTGAAGCAATAATACACAATAAATTTTCCATTAAAAATTATCAAATTTACTTAAACTTTGATGTGCCGTCTCTTTTTCAATACCAATACAGAAGAGAGGGAAAAAAATAGCTATTGCTATCATTGTTTCAATGTAGTAAACGGAAAGGCACCCTTAAAATGGCAAGTGGCTTAATGACTTGGGGCAAAAGTGCATGCTAAGCATTTCAGTACACAATGACATCAATTTCCTGAAACAAAAAAACGACATAAGTATTAGAAAAAGAAAATAGAAATATATTTGAATATTTTTCATTGTTTTTCGTAAAATATACTACTTAAACATTTCATTCATATTATAAATAAAAGAATATGATGTTCAATTTATGAAATCCTAAGCTGCTTGCTGGCTGCTGCTGCTAAAGTTGCAAAAACCAACAACTTATTTTTTTAACTTTCAGGCCATGTTACTTTCTTTAGTGTCTCATTCACCAAGTTAGATGACTGGGTTTTTCAGTTTCACTAATACTGATGTGATGTTAGAGATGTGCCTTGCCTTAGCCAGAGGCAGGCACCTTGCCTTGCTTTGGTGCTTTTGTCTACACTCCGTTGTTTTGCATCTCATTTTTTCTCATCTAGTATCACTGACTGTTTCCTTTTTTATTTATTTATTTATTTAATATACAATCCTTAATACTCTCTAACTGGATAGAGAATTTCATAATCCACATCATTTTGTGAGAACAGGACCATCTATTCTTTTCTAGAGGCTTAATGGCTGCTTTATAATTCCATGGAGTGATCAAGTTCTGTATATACAAAGCTTTTGTTTATACTTGTGTTACCACTTACCAGCAATATGTAGTGTATGTTTGGAAAAGATTAATTCTGGGCAAATAGTCATTTTTTTCTAAATCTCTTTAAGCTGGCACAAAAAAAGAAGCATTTTTTTCTTCTCCAAAACAAGTTAAACCAAACACACAACTAACATTTTAATTTTTTTTTCTCCTTTAGCTTTTATGGTTTTCCCAGCACATAAACCTCGTTTTGCTTTTTAAGATTTTCTCACGTATTCTTTTGATGACTTCAGAACTCACCATGTGATCCATGTTGTGTGCACTGCTGCATGCACTGGTGTGCCTTGTGTCAAGAGCACAGGGAGATGAAAGGAAGGCTTTCTGACAGCTTTTTCTCTGAGACAACCATTGTAAATGCTCCTCCCATTCAAGAGATGAAGTCTACTGATGACAAGGAACACCCTGAAACCTCTTCTTCTGCTAATAGCAAGGAGCATACTGGTTTGGAATTGCAGGTTGTATAGGGCATTACCCTTGTTAATATCGAAAAGAATGGCATATATTTTCGAATTTTGCTTGATAGAGAATAACTTTCTTCGACCTTTGAGTTGAGTTCCCTGTGTTATTACATTGGACATGTAGATCAAACATAGAAAATACTTCTGGTTTCAGGTACCAACTTAAATTGAATTCATATGTATTTTTTTAGAATATTAATGGCTTCTTCAATTCTCTGGCTCCATCTATCTTTTATTTTTTTGGTATTTTCATTTTGTTTGAAAATGACCATGTAAATTTATTTATTTAGTTTTTCAACATAAATTTATTGAAAGATGATGCTCTATTCACAAATCCAACGGCTTTTGCATGCTTTTCTTGCGGAATGCATGTAAACTTTGGGAATGGATCCTCACCATTTCTTTTTTCCTCTATTTCATAAGCTTTTGAGAAAATAAATGAAATGAAAATGATATACAGGAGAGTGACATTTATTTTCTCAAAAACTTGGTAATGGAAGAAATGGAGAGAAAATAAATGTAGAAGATATTTACTCGTGAACTTTAGGACCTTAAACTAGAGTAGATAACGATCCTTTGTGAAACATGGAATAAAATTATGCATTATCAATATAAAAAAAATTAATTACCAATTAATCAGGAATAATTGTAAGTATGAGTTTTATGATGGGCAGCAAGTTTTTGCCTTAGGCACTTATGATTTTTTTCTCCCATCAGTCCTTCCCGTAAAAAACCAACGTGTCTGATAGTCGCTAATGTCAATAAGTGATGACGTCAACAAAAAAATGCCATGTCAGCAAAAATGCTACCCATCAGTGGACTAAAAAAAAGAATTTACAAGGTCTAAAATTAAAAATAGGTATAATTAAATGTAATTCATATGAATTAAAGGCCAAAAAGAATATAATATATAGAAACTAAACAAAAAAAGTGATATATTTATAAGGACAAAAAAGGTATTGAAGTCTTATATTAAGTATTAATATAAATCAAAAGCTTAAATATGGCATAGACCTATGTAAAAATTTTATTATGAAATATGCATTCAAGAGTAGAAACATGTTAGGCTACGACACATCAAAATTGAGTTTAACATGTGTAAAGACAAATATCATAAGAAGGTTGTGATTTTTAGTAAATTTAAATCCTTTTCATAAATAACAAAGTTAGGGTATGATGAAGACTTACAAAAACAAATATCAGACTTTTGCAAAGCAAATCAAACAAGAGTTTCAAATCTTTGTAAAAAAAACGGAGTTTATCAAACACAGATCAAATTCAAACCCTAGGTTAGTTTAAATAGTAGAAGAGAAAATAATAAGAATGAGACACAAAAATTATACTGGTTCGTCTCAACCACCGAGACTACATCAAGTTTTTGGCATACCACCAAGTTTCGCTCAACTTACAAGTATTTGTCATTGTCACTTTTGTCTTTCTAACTCAAGCTTTACTCCAAGCTTGTTACAACCAATATTCTTTGTCCTACCAAGCCACTGTTGGTTCTAACAAAAATCATAAGATTTGTTGGTTTAATTGCACAATGACTAACACTCTATCATCTTACAGATGGATAAACAAATTCAACACTTACTCTTTTCTCTCAAGGTGAAAAAGTGTTTTGAGAGATTTTTCAAACTTTACAAGAATTTAGACAAAGAACTTTTTACAAAAAGAATGTGGATAATGAGGGCTTCAGTTCATACTTCATGTCTTCAAAGCTTCTGGTATTTATAAGCCTCCTTCAATCAAGTATCCATTGTCTCTAAACGAACATATTTCTTATGCTAAGCTTGCATCTGAAGAATGTGGTTGTTGGAGCTTAAATGCACGTACTTCTTCATTTTGGGTAAACTACTCTTCGTCACTAGTGTGTTGAACACTACAAGAGAAAATCACTTTCTTTTAGGTCAAAGCAGGTATGTGCGACAAAACTCTTTTTTTAATGGCGATTGAAGAATTAGAACTTTGCTTGATTTGTTCTTCATAGGATTCGACAGACCCTAGGAGAATGTCTCTAAAAAAATAGATTTTAGATATAAAGTATTAAATAAAGTCTCAAATGTCAACTTTAATGTCGTACCAGATCATGAGTCCATCTTGCTATCATCTAAAACATCAAACATAGACTTCGCAGAACATGTTCTGATAGCGCATAAGACACAACTTGTAACATCTGTATTTGCTTGCCTCTAATCGAAATAACTAAAGGTCTTAATTGTTGGATTTAAAGGAAGCTGCAAGAAGATTGAAGCAAGGATGACTTGAAGTTTTAGCTTTTTACATGCCCAATCATTTTGATGGCATTTGTAATTATCTAAGTGGCTTAAGTGCATTTCCTTATGATCCTTCATTGCATTTGCATTTTCATCCTCATGCATACATGTCTTTGATTAATTAACTAAAGTTTTTAAATGATTTTTTCAAAGTTCATATTTTCATGGTTGAAGTTTTGAAAAAATGAAAACTTACTATTTTAATCGATTAACTCAGTATTCAATCGATTACAAGCCTTCGTTTTAAATTTGGAAAACGCATGAAGAACACATTAATCGATTACAGTGTTCTTGTAATCGATTACATAGTGTAAAATCAAAATCATGCAATGTTACTTTAATCGATTACCATTATTGTAATCGATTACATAGGCTTTACTTGGAAATCATGTTGTTTTGCTTTAATTGATTACCATTCATTGTAATCGATTACATAAGCCAAAAAGAAAACAATGCTTTGTTGCTTTAATCGATTATATTTCATAATAATCGATTATTTTGTTCATAAACTTTTTCCAGAAAGTTGAGGAACAATTTAATTGATTAATTAGAAGTTTTAATCGATTACATAAGCAAAATAATCGATTACATCATCGATTTAATCGATTATTGTTAGTTAAAATTGTTTTTTAAAAGGCTTGTTGAGTTTGTTTTCTATAAATAGACCCAGTACGAATTCTTTTATATACATGAGTAAATTTCACAAAGTATACTATGCTTTCTAAGAGTTCTAAAGATTGATTTCTGAGTGAAAAACATATCTTGTGAAGATCAAGATTTCTGAGCTTTTCTAACGGAGATGTGTTGAAGAAAAGATTTTTTCAAGATAGTGATTCTAAGTGTTAGAATTCATTCAACCTGGAATGTGTGGTAATCCATTTTCGTTCTCATTCATTCATACATGAAGGATCCCAGGTTATGTCTATCTTGAATCTTTCTTTATAAGAGTTTAATAGTTTGTTATGTAATTCTTTTGTGATAAATCAATTTGATTCTATCAAGCATTCTGGAGAAGGGTTCTCTAGAGGGTAGAAGAGAGAAGTGTTCTCTGGTTCTTGGTCTTAGAAATCTATAGGGTTTAGATTTTGATTCTTTGTCTGGGTTTGAGAAGAGAGACCTGTTGTAAATTGCTTGTAAAGAATATTTTGGTTTAGTGGAAACTCTAACCTAGTGTTGGTTGGAAGACACTGGATGTTGCCTCCATGTTTGTGAGGTGAACCAATATAAATTGTTGTGTGTGTAAATCTTTATCAATTTATCTTTCATTATTCTTGATTGGAAATCAATTGACAATCAATAAGAGCTATTTCATTCATTACATGTAGTTCATGGTCATATTAGATTGAAATAAAATCTGTTTTTGATTAAGAGTGTTTGCATGATACAATCCTTGTATTAATTCTGCAATTTGTTTTCAAGAAAAGTTTTAAAAGTTGGTAATAACCAATTCACTCCCCCCCCCCCCTCTTGGTTATTTGAAGAGTGTTCATTGTATTTTCAATAGGTATCAAGAGCTAGTTTTTGAAAGTTATTCAAGATCATTTTCTTTCATAAGAAACATGAACACTACTCAGATTAATTTCAAAGAGGGTGTCTCCCTAAATCGTCCATCGATGTTTGAGGGAGAGCATTTTAGCTTTTGAAAAAATTGTATGAAGATTTTTATACAATCTAATGAACCAGGTGCATGGAATGCTATAGAAAAGGGTCCCTTGGTCCCTATGAAAACTATTGATGACCCAAAGATTGAGATGAAATGTCAGATGCTGAGAAAAGAATAGTGCAATATGATTTCAAGGCTAAAAATATGATCACCTCTGCACTTTCTTTTGATGTGTTTTTCAGGACTGTTAGGTGTACAAGTGATAAAGAAATGTGGGATATGTTAGAGGTTACTCATTAAGGTATAGAAGATGTACGAAGATCAAGGAAACACGCTTTGATTCATGAGTATGAGATGTTTGTAATGAATTCCACACAGACCATATCTCAAATGCAAACAAGGTTTGCTCACATAGTAAATCATCTTCTTGGACTTGAAAAGACCTTTAATGTTGAAGAGTTAAACCTCACAATTTTGAAATGTCTTACAAGATCATGGCAACCTAAAGTGACAGCTATCAAAGAATCAAAAGACCTCTCCAAAATGTCTATGGCTGCACTCTTCGGTAAACTACTTGAATATGAGCTAGAAATGTCTCAACTAACACATTCTGAGAATGCAAATAAAAAACAAGAGTATAGCATTAAAAGCTGCATCACCAAGTATGGAGAAACTAGAAAATTCAAGTGAAGAAGATGAAAGTGATGAAAACCTGAATGTAATAGTCAAGAAGTTCAGCAAATTTATGAAGAGGAACAAAAACAGAAAACCATCAAAGTTCATCAGCAAAAAGGACAACAACAACAATAAATCCATTAACTTCACATGTTTTGAATGTGGTAAACCTGGCCACATCAAATCTGATTGTCCTATCTTTCTAAAGGAGCAACAAAGTGAAAGAAGTAGAAAAGATGTTGATTTGAGAGGGAGTTGCTTGAAGCACAAAGAACATTGATTCAAGAAAGGATTGTTTTGAACTTTCAACATGCCCTTGAAGCATTGAAGAAAAGCTTGTGATCAAATGTAAAAGGAAGGAAGTTTTCTGATGATCCAACCATTGCATTCATATCATTCATAAGTCTGAGAAATATAAATCAAAAGGCATTGATAAATTGCTTTAAGATTTTGAAATAAACTAAGTGTTTTTGGAAAAATAGTATATCACTGGTTTAATCGATTATGACAAGCAAAGAATCGATTATTTTGTTCTTGGTATTTTCTGGAAATTTTTCAAGAACAGTTTAATCGATTACGTTATCAGAATAATCGATTATTTGATCTTAGATCACATATAATCTGCCTTGGTGACAATTTTAATCGATTACCACCAAGCCGTAATCGATTACATAAGCCAAATAGAAAATATCATATCTCTAGTTTAATCGATTACCAATTATTGTAATCGGTTACGTAGTTCAAACATATTTTTCATAATTCCGGGTTTAATCGATTAAGGAAAATTGTAATCGACTACATAGTACATTCATGATTATGCATACTTCGGGTTTAATCGATTACGCGTCGGAATAATTGATTAATTTGTTCGTTATAGTTACCCAGAATCATTATGAATGGTTTAATCGATTACAGGAGCGTATGTAATCGATTACAAATGTTAAATAATCAACTACTGGAGCGTTTTTAATTGATTACTGACGGTTAGAAATATCACTATAAATAGAATTCATGCTCAGTTGTTTTCCTAACTTGAGTAATTCGTATTCTGAGCATTCTAAGGCTTTCTAAACATTCTCTAAGTGATATTTCTGGGTTCATTGAGTTCTTGCTTCCATAAAACTCTTATGGGTCTTTAAGGGATGAGTGAAGCAAGATTTTCTCTTTTAAAAGTTTAAGGAAAGTTATGTTCTAAGTTTGCATTTTGTATTCAACCTGGTGAAATCATTCTTATGCATATCATTCTTTGGATCATCAGGTGACTTCTTTCCTTATTCTTTGAAGTTGTAATTCTCTTTTGAATTTTGTGTTGGTTTGTATATTGTAAATGAGTTTCTTGCTTGTAATCTAGAGATAGTGTTTCTCTAGGAGATTTTCTGAGTAATGTTCTTAGTAGGGTTATCTCTAAGAATCTAATAGTGTTTTAGATTTCTGAACTTTATCTAAGGTTGATAAAGAGAGGCTTGTAATAACTTGTAAGAACTGAAATTTACAATAGTGGAATTTTACTCTAGTGTTGAGTAGAAGAAAACTGGATGTAGCTTCATAGTGTTTGAAGTGAACCAATATAATTCTCTGTGTGTTGTTTTAATTCTGCATATTTGGTTGACTTTATCTTTCTTGTTTGTGAATTCTTGTTATCTACCAAATTCTTGAAGCATTACATTTCTTGGGTTGAACTTTGAACTGGATAAAGGTTCTTGGTTACAAAAGTGATAAAGATCCAAAAGGAAAAAACTCTAATTTTGATCAATAAATTTTTAAATTATCAAGACTAACCAATTCACCCCCCCCTCTTGGTTAAGTGTGAAGTGTTCCCATATTTTACAAAAGAGACTAAGCCAAATAAAGCATATATTGCTTGGGAAGATAATGAATCAACAACATCTGGATCAGCTAGTGAAAATGAAGAAGAAGCAAATGTTTGTTTCACATCAACTCTAAGTGATGATGAAGAGTTCTCTAGTGTTGAATCTGAGGTAAATACTGAATACGATCAAATTGTTGATGCATTTCATGATATGCATAGTGGGGCTCAAAAGTTAGCAAAATCTAACAACAAGCTTAAGGGAGATTTAAGTTGGCATATTACCAAACTTGCAGAAATGCAAAGTGATCTTTGTAAATTGAAAGAAGAGAAAGAAAAGCTTCTTTCAAATTACAAAGCTAATGGATGCACATGCCCTTCTTCCTCCTCTAAGATTGAAAAATGCAAATTATTACAAGAAGAGTTTGATGATTTCAAAAGAAGTTCAAGAGAAAAATACATGTTACTACTTTCTGAAAATAGCTATTTGATTGATCTTTTGAAAAAGTTCTATAGAGGAAAATGCAACTTAGCTGAAATACTAAGTGTGCAAAAATATGTCGGAGATACTTCTGGATTGGGTTACAAACAAGGTTCAAAATATTTTGGAAAAACTGTATTTGTACCAGCAAAACAGAAGAATCAAAGGAGTTTTTATAATTCAAAGTTTAATCAAAGTGCTTACTTTGAAAAGTCATCAAAAGCTTTAACTTGTAACTATTGCATGAAGAGAGGACATACATCTTATAAGTGTTTTGCTAGAAAATATTATGTACCAAATGGAGAATGCATTTGGGTGCCAAAGAAAAAGAAAATAGCTAACCCCTATAGACCCAACCTCAATTGGGTACCTTTCTTTGCCACTTGATTTGAATTCTATAGGTGTGTCTTAGAGCAAAATCATCAATATGGTACCTTGATAGCGAATGATCTAGACACATGACAGGTGACATATCCATGCTAACAAATGTCAAACTAAAGGATGGAGGATTTGTCACTTATGGTGATAATAACAAAGGCAAAATAATTGGAGAAGGCAATATAGGTGACAACATTAGAACAATGATAAAAAATCTTCTATATGTTGAAGGATTAAAGCATAACCTTCTAAGTATAAGTCAATTATGTGATAAAGGATTCAATGTCTCCTTCAACAACAATTGTTGCTTGATACGTGATAGCCAAAATGGTGAGGTTATACAAGTTGGGAAGAGAAGAGGTAACATTTATGTACTTTCAATTGAGCATGCATTTATTCACAATACTAATTGCCTAATCGGTAAAACTAATGATACTTGGTTATGACATAGAAGAGCAAGTCACTTGAACATGCATCATATGAATAAACTCATTAGGAAAGACTTAGTAATTGGCTTACCTAAGCTCAAGTTTTAGAAGGATAAAATATGTGATACTTGTCAAAAGGGGAAACAAACAAAGAATTGTTTTCAAAGCAAAAATGTAGTTTCAACTACAAAACCCCTTGAGCTATTGCATATGGATTTATTTGGTCCTTCAAGAACAATGAGCCTAGGAGGTAACTACTATGGTCTTGTCATTGTTGATGATTTTTCTAGATACACATGGACTTTGTTCATAAGAACCAAGAAAGAAGTGATCATGGTGGTGAATTCCAAAATGAAGACTTTGAAAAAATTCTGTGAAGAATATGGAATAAACCACAATTTTTCTACTCCTAGAACACCTCAACAAAATGGTGTTGTGGAAAGGAAAAATAGATCCCTTGAAGAGGGTGCTAGAACTCTTCTTAATGAAACAAATTTGCCAAAACATTTTTGGACTGATGAAGTGAACACTGTTTGCTACACTTTGAATAAACTTCTTACAAGGCCTCTTCTAAAGAAAACACCTTATGAGCTATACAAAGGAAGGAAGCCAAACATTTCACATTTAACAGCATTTGGCTGCAAATGTTTTGTTTTAAATAATGGCAAAGAATCTCTTGGTAAATTTTGATGCTAAAGCGGATGAAGGCATTTTCCTTGGTTATTCTTTACAAAGTAAAGCATATAGAATCTTCAATAAAAGAACACTATGTGTAGAAGAATCAGTGCATGTAATTTGTGATGAGTCTAACACCTCCAAGGAGGAAAAAGTATGTGATGATGATGCAGGAAAATTGGAAGATGGTATGCAGTTTAATGAAAAGATAAAACTTGATTCAAATGACAATGTGGAACATTTAACACCCATTCAAGAGCAAAAGTATTGGAAAACCACTAAAGATTTTTCTCTTGACAATATCATAGGGGAAGTATCAAAGGGAGTCTCTAATAGATCCTCTTTAAGAAACCTTTGTTGTACAATGGCATTTGTTTCACAAATTGAACCAAAAGACATTGACCAAGCTTTACTTGATGAACATTGGTTGATGGCCACGCATGAAGAATTAAATCAATTTAATAGAAATGAAGTTTCAGAATTAGTTCCTAGACTTTCTTCTCATAAACCTATTGGCACAAAGTGAGTTTTTAGAAACAAACTTGATGAAAATTGTATCATCACAAGGAACAAGGCCAGATTGGTCGCTAAGGATACAACCAAGAGGAAGGCATTGATTATGATGAAACATATGCTCCAGTTGCAAGATTGGAGGCCATTAGGTTACTACTTGCTTATGCATGTTTAATGAGTTTAAAATTGTTTCAAATGGATGTTAAAAGTGCTTTCTTAAATGGATATATTAATGAGGAAATCTATGTTTATCAACCTCTTGGATTCATTGATTTTAAACATCCAAATCATGTTTTCAAATTAAGAAAAGCATTGTATGGTTTGAAACAAGCTCCACGGTCTTGGTTTGAAAGGTTGAGCAAATTTCCAATTGATCAATCTTTCATAAGAGGACAAGTAGACAAAACCTTGTTCATCAAGAAAAGAGGCAATGATATTTTGATTGTTCAAATTTATGTAGATGATATAATATTTGGTTCATCTAATCAGTCTATGTGCAAGGAATTCTTTATCTCTATGCAGAGTGAATTTGAGATGTCTATGATGGGAGAGTTAACATTCTTTCTTGGACTTCAAGTGAAGCAAATGAAGGATGGAACATTTCTAAGTCAATCAAAGTACTGCCTGGAAATGATTAAGAAACTTGAAATGGAAAAATGCAAAGATGTTGCAACTCCCATGGCTACATCAACTTATCTTGATTTAGATGAAAGAGGAAAAAGTGTTGATGAGTCAAAGTACAGAGGAATGATTGGATCCTTGTTATACTTAACTGCAAGTAGACCAGATATAATGCTAAGTGTTTGCTTATGTGCAAGATATCAAGCAAATCCAAAGGAATCTTATCTTACTGCAGTAAAAAGAATACTCAAATATCTCAAATCCACACCAAAAGTTGGATTATGGTATCCTAAAGGTACATCAATAAGCAAAATTGGATATTCCGACTCAGATTTTGCAGGATGCAAATTGGATAGAAAAAGCACTAGTGGAACATGTCACTTATTGGGAAGCTCACTGATTTCTTGACATTGCAAGAAACAATCATGTGTAGCCCTTTCCACTGCTGAAGCTGAATACATTTCTGCTGGAAGCTGTTGTGCACAAAGCCTATGGTTGAAGCAATAATTACAAGACTTTGGTGTTGAGCTACAAGAAATTCCCCTGCTCTGTGACAACACAAGTGCTATCAACATTTCCAAAAATCCTATTATGCACTCAAGGACCAAACACATTGAAATCAGACATCACTTTATTAGAGATCACATCCAAAAGGGTAATATCAAAATTGAGTTTGTTGAAACTGAAAATCAATTAGCTGATATTTTTACCAAACCCTTAGCAAGAGATAAATTCTATGTACTTAGAAACATGTTAGAAATACTAGATGAATCTAATGTGTGTTAGCATGATGCTTATGTGATAATTTACATGAAAAATGAACCTCATATTATTCATTTATTTCAAAAGCATTCAATTCAAATTTTGCTGCATATTCACTGTTCATTCAGATAAATTCTCTGTTTTAATCGGTTATACCATGGAATAATAGATTAAATTGGCTTTAAAAACTGTTCACACTGAATTTTGAACTCATGTAATCGATTACATAAGAATCATAATCAATTATTTTTCATATTTTTAAATTCAACGTTCACTGGAATAATCGATTACAGATCGAATTAATCAATTACACAAGTTGAAAAATCTTCTGAAAATTCATTTCTCTCTGGAATAATCGATTACCATAGTTCGTAATCGATTACAATTCATCTTCCTTAACTGGATCTCACTGGTTTAATCGATTACGCCTCGGGTTAATCGATTACAGCTTATACGAAACCTGTGTTTTGCTTACAAATTAATCAATTACATAATCTCGTAATCGATTATTCATGGAGTTATTACAAAAATTGACATTTTTTTTTAAATTGTAACTGACCAACTGCTATAAAATTCAAATTTTGAAAATCCTGAACCTTTATGATCATCGGTTAATTTGAAATGACAGTTATACTTTTAGATTTCAAATATTTGGAGCCCTAAATATCTATAAATACAATTTTTGGTGAAAGGGAAAATCACACCATTATCTTCTTCATTCTCTAAGCCTAGTTGGGCTTTGCTATCTTCTTTCTGAGTTTGGATACTCTGCCATTTAGTGTCTACCTCTGTTTTCACCATGTCCACATCTAAGAGAATTAAAACCTCTAAGAGAAAAGCTATAGAAACCTCTAATCCTGCAGTTACTAGGTTAGATCATTGGTTTCCTGCTGAGAAAGACAAAATGACTTACCTACAGTTTAATGCTACTAAGCTTGTCTATCCTCCCAAACATCTTGACCTTACCTGGTTCACTAGAGAAGGATTTCATTTCCCTTCCTTGCTTGAAGCACATGGTTTGAAGAAACTTGTTGAGATGAAGGGTACTTTTTACCCTGAACTTGTCAAGGTGTTTTACACTTGTGCCTAGGAATCAATGGATGAGACTATCTTGTCTCAAGTCAATGGAGTAGCCATGGAAATCACCCCTGAAGTTTGGCAACAAGTGGCTGGAAATTTGAAGAGGAAACTGGAGGTTATAATAGGGTGGATACATATAGAGGAATGCTTCTTGATCCTCACATGAGGCTGAAGCTGAGGCTTAGCACTGGCCCTATCACCCATGAAGATAGACTTCTTCATTACATCATCACCTACATCTTGACTCCAAGGTCTACTAATCATGCCCAAGCCACAGATGATGACATACAACTTGTGTATGGCATAAAAAATTCTATTCAGATGAACTAGATTATCATTCTTGAAGAAATCATGCTTAAATCCAAAAGATTGGTGAATTATCCATTCCCTTATGCTGTGTTGGTGTCCGGATTCATTGATTACTTTAACGTAGATATAACCAATGAGGTTGTTGACAACACGAGGACCGGTGCAGAGGGTACTTATTCTTAATAGTAACCTTATTCAACTGCCTGTAATCAACACAAAGCCTCATACTTCCATCCTTCTTCTTCACAAAGAGGACTGGTGCTGCCCACGGTGACACACTCGGTCTGATAAACTCTTTGGACAATAAGTTCTCAATCTGTGCCTTCAACTCCTTTAACTCTAAAGGAGACATGCGGTAAGGAGCCATGGATATAGGTCCCACACCTGGAACCAAATCAATGAAGAACTCTATCCCCCTCCCGGCTGGGCCTGCACCACAGCAGGAGATAGCCTCTCTCTAGCCTCTCATCAGTTCTACTGTGGTAACCCACCACTCATGAGCATTTCCATGTAACATATAGGTGGCATAGAGAAGTCTGTGGTGATCTGAACACTCCATCACAGTGAATATATTCTCTAACGCCTGTAACCACCGGGCCGCCACCACGGGATCATAATCCCCATGAAACACTGGAGGATCATGCTTACGAAAAGCTGTAAGCATCCTCCCTCTAGCCACAGTCTCCTCCTCCAAAAGTGACTATGAAGGTCCTCCTTCGGAATGGCTAGCTCCACCCATCTGGCGACTACCCTCGCCCTCATGTACAGGATGTGGAGAGGGTGCTCTATCCTCCCTACGCTGAGATCTCAACTCAACCATCAACTCTTCATTGGCCTTCATCAAGGCCTCATTAGCCTACCTGCTCGCAGCTATCTCCTGCTGCATAGCGGCCAAGGCGGCTGCCACTAGGTCAGGGTGTTCATCTGCACTCGCCTCACCCCCATTGTTCCGGGTTCTCACCATGGTACTGCACATATCAAATAAAAAAGGTGAGTTGATCAGGCTCACTCTCACAGTCACACATGCAACAACCATAATGAGCATCCAGAACAATCACACAAGACACACAATTCACCATATATATAATGCTTCCCTACCAAAACTGCTCTGATACCATAATGTAACGCCCCCCTACTAAACCGGGGTCATTAACCTACCTTAATTACTATCATTAACAATAATCATCAGAGTTCAAGCAATTCGGAAGCATAAGAAATAAGAATGACATCATCCAATGTCATTAACATAGCCATTATACATTATAATATGGTGAATATACATAAAGTTCTTGTGTCTTAGTACAAAACTGTACATATAACTCCCCTCAGGGTACAAAACAAAACCAAAGGCGGTATACAAACATCAGAGTCATCTGCTCATGTCATCTAGCCTAAGGTTTTACAAATCGCAGCTATCCCTGCATAGGCTTCTTGTCTTGGGATCTGTTTGCTCCTTCTAAGGATTCACCTGCAAAACATAAGCCCCACACACGGGGTGAGATATAAAATCTCAGTAAACTCAGGGCCCTTGAAGGTATTTCCTTCCCCTGGTTCACTTCCATACATATACATAGAATTTAGCATATCCAAACCAATCATTCTCAGGTTCAATACCAGAACCTCATCCATACAATCATCAGCAGCCAGCAATCTCAATTCACATCCATCTGTCCATAACCAGGTGTCTCAAGCACGGCCCACCACCGTTCATGGCATAAATCACCATCCTGTAGAGGCTACATCTAAGTATATACGAACATCTCCATTCAAGAGGCTACATCTATATACTACGAACATCTCATGCCAGGATTCAATCATCTGTATGAGGCTACATCTGTATATATAGGAACATCTCCACTCTAGGAGGCTACATCTATATAACAGGAACATCTCATACTAGCATCTCCACTATCTATATGAGGCTACATCTATATATATAGGAACATCTCCACTTTAGGAGGCTACATCTATATAACAGGAACATCTCATATTCTATCTCAACACAATTGCCTGAGGAGGCTACATCTGTGCATATAGGAACATCTCCATTCGGGAGGCTACGTCTATATCACAGGAACATCTCACAACAGGTCTTACTCAATCTCCCGTCATCTATCCTACCACCATAGGATTATATCCATTCATTCCCAGAATTCACAGTCGGTCTAATATACAATCACGCCTATCACAGGCTGAATAACTCATAATCATACCATTCAATCTCACATCACAGTGTTCACATTCATTTCCAAATAGTTCATTAAACATAACATAAGCCAGACAACTCATAACCATGAGCATAAGTCTCACATCACAGGGTTCAGATTGCATCTCAAGCATCTCAGGTCAATACATATCATTTCCCCCATCGCAGGGTTCAAATCACATATTCAGCATATCAAGTCAATATACATCAAATCCCATCACAGGGTACAACATACAATCCAGTAGTCAATCACATTCACATTCATGTTCCACAAACATACAATCGTTCACATCCAAACCATTCCTCCGTTTGGAGCATGGTGAAACACAACAAGGACATACAAACAAGAACCAAGAGCTTACCTGCTCTAAGCAAAACACCGGCTTCCCCGGTATCGTGGCCACCACCACCAGAGATATCAAGCTCACGTCCTACATAAGCAAACACATAGCGTATCAATAATGGTCCTAAGCCGTTAGATCGAAAGGAAACTACAATCCTTTCCACAGGACACAAGCCTAATCACTTCACAAGTGATTCTTAGATCCTCACTAGGACCCCACTCAGCCTAACCAAGGCTCCAGAGCCTCTCCTAAGACTCTGTTCAGGCTAACACAAGCATATCCACACCATGTCAAGTAAAGGAAGTCTGTACCTGTTTGTTTTGTAAGTATTGTCTATCAAAAAGACCGTATGATATGCATTGCTCAATTTCACTGCATCTGGATGTGCCCAAAATAAGTCACACACCACATTTTCTTCTTTCATTCTATGTCAATGAATATACATGTTGTGTTAAAGAAGTTTCGTTAATTGTTGCATTTTAGTGTTATTACCTCTGATACATGTCCGGTATGCATATCTTGCATTGTATAGTTACTTCAATGTTGTATAATTATTGGCATTGTGCTCCTTCAAAGTTAAAAGAATATTTTTTGGTTTCTCCATCGACCTTGTCATATCAACAACAATGATCTTCTCCTTCTCAGTTAGTCGACCAGCATATGCGTGTCCACATAATGACTTAGACAAAGTATGATTATGAGTGTCACATATTAGCTTCATTATCCAACCTTCACCTCCTGATAATGGTTTGACTCTCAGCTTAAACGGACAATCACATTTTCTACTGCTAGTAGTGGTAGGTATCGAACCTTTTTTCCATGATCTATATTTTCCACTCCTTTCACAACCAATTAAAACATATGATGTTGTTCCAAGCTTTCCATTTGTCATTCAACTTCTCATTATGACAGCTACGAAACCATTATCATATGCAACACTATGAGTCCATTTCAATACGTCCTAATGGGAAAGGAACACCTACAAAAATGGATAATTAATCTTTAACTATCATGTGTATACTTTAATTTATTCATTTAATACTTTAACTAAATGCTAAATCAAATAAATACCTCGGACTATTGAAGGCTGCTGAACAATCAACTGAACAATTTCCATTTTCACACGCATCAGCTTCTTCTCCAATGTCTTCATCCATATTAATATCTTCAGACATGATATTATCGTATATCCATTGATCGTTGTCCATCTTAACAAATAAAAATATATTTTTTCCATCGACAAAACATATGCATAATAATCTTAAACAAAATTAAAGTCATAATATAATTCCAATTAACTTCAATGTTTTAAAACATCGCTATTACAAAAATTCCTACAAAATATAAGACAAATTTACATTAAATACATAATAAAATTTACAAATTCAACATTAAAAATTTTATTTTTTTTCAAATTTTTTAAGCTATACGGATCACCTTATCCGTATAATTCATATGGATCACGTAATCCGTACGGATCATACAAATTACCTAATCCGTATGATTCATACGGATTACGTGATCCGTATGAACCATACGGATTAGGTGATCCGTATGATTCATACGGATTAGGTGATCCGTATGGTCCATACGGATTAGGTGATCCGTATCATCCATAAGGATTACATAATCCGTATGATATACAAACTGCATCACTTACCCCCAACCACCGCGCGACTCCGACGACTTCCAACATAGAACACCTCTACCACCACCCACCCACAACTACACCCTCTGACACCAACACCTCCAAGGCAAAGCCAAAAACAGCCTTCTCGTAGCAACAAATCCAGCAAACACGCAATGGAAAAGGAGTCACAAACGTACACCACCAACAGAAATAAACCAACAAAACTAAGGGCAATGTCATTTTTAAAAAATAATATAATATATAAGAAAACTGTATAGTGCAATTAGTACACCCCATCAATAGAAGGACAAACAAATAAAATTATAACGAAATTGACATTGAAAGTAATCCAGTTTTATGCATGTTCACAACAATAATCCAAAACCCCAAATCAGCATGAGGAAAGTGCAATTGTGCAAATCAATGAATCATGAAATTCAATATTTTTCAATTTTACACATCAAAAATATTTACTCTGCTACGTGTTTAGTCACATCTCAAATTTGTGTCATTAATCATTTTCTTAGCAATTTTATGACAAAAAGAAATGAAGTGTAGATAATAAATAGGTAAGGAACGAAAACTTGAGCAGACATCTTAGGAAGGGTCATTAGACTAACATAATTGGCAACAGGAGGGTACATTCTTATGAGATATGAAAATACATGATATCCATTTTTGAATTTGCATCCCCTACCTTTGAAATGTATACAAAAGCAGTATACTGTTTAGGGTTGGGTCTAGCAGAAGATTAACATAATATTTAAGTATTACACAAATGTTCTAGGTGCTCCAAAAAATGTAATGCATGTCCTTTATGTTAAAAACTAAGAAGGATGGGTATGTAGGAGAGGAATGCTCTGTTCATTGCTGAAAAAGTTTTGAGGGTCAAACTTTGTCTTAATTTGTGCCAATCTTCTAAAGTTTCCCTTAAAGTACTTCTTGCCCCAAACACTAGCTTTTGAGTAGCTTGTGTTGTGATACTTGTTTTTGCCTAAATCAAGATCCTTATAGTTGAAATAGGCAGCTCTTGGAGACTTTGAGACATAAGGAGTCATGTATCTATAAACCCTTTTAGCCCAGTGCAAATGCGTCTTGGATGCTTCCTTGCTATTCACTTCCCACTTGACCAAGTATTGTATGTTGTACAAGTTTCCCTTTCTGTGGGGAAAAGGGATTTCAGATTCTGAAATTTCATTCATTCTACCACCATATGGTTCCATTAATAGCATGGCTAACGTTTCTTCTTCTAGAAGCATTTTCCAAATTCCTTCTAAACCAGTTTTTGGTATTGGCTCCTTTACAAAGTCAGACTTGGCCTTGAAAGATCTTTTATATGTGGTAGTTCTGTTGAGCAAGAATTCTGGAGGGTCCCCTTTGCTGTATCCAGCAAAGAACAAAACTGATTGAATCCAGCTCATTTCAGTGCAGTCTTTGGCCTTCAATCCCAATTCTGGGAAACTCTCATTCATCAGTTGGATTAACTTGTCGTGTCCTCCAAGGAAGAGAGATTCGAAGGTTGCTTGGAATGTTTTTGATTTGTCACCACTATTTTGAGCAACTATTCTAATGAAAAGATCCTCATGCAATTCATGTGCTATGTGTTGCCACCTGTGAATGAGCTTGGTGGCTCCTTCTTCCAGTGTTTTGTGAATGTTGAACCCTGTAACAATAGGTGGAACTCTAACCAACTTGATCCTCCATGCTAGAATGACTCCAAAACTTGTAGCACTACCTCCTCTTATGGCCCAGAAAACACCTTCCCCCATTGATTTTCTATCATGAATCTTTCCATTCACATCAATGAGGTAAGCATCAACAACATTGTCTGCTGCTAGGCCATGTTTCCTGAACATGGTACCAACCCCTCCTCCACTTATGTGTCCCCCTATCCCTACACTTGGACAGGTTCCTGCCGCGAATCCGTGCACTTTACTTATTTTTGAAATTTTGTAGTAAAGTTCACCTATTGATGCCCCAGCCTGAACCCAAGCTGTTTCATCATCAAGGTTAATTTCGATGGAACGGATGTTGATGAGGTCAACCATCACAAAAGGGGCCTTACAAAGATATGATAGCCCTTCATAATCATGGCCGCCACTTCTGACTCTGATCTGCAGCCCAAGTTCTTTGCTGCATTGAATAGCTGCTTGAATTTCTGATTCATGGAAAGGTATTAGAATGAGGAGAGGCTTCCTTGAAGAATTCAACCATCTAGGATTTTGCTCCAATGATGCCAAGACTTGTGGATATAGTGAGGATGATGAGCTGAAGATCATTTTTTCAAAGCCATGAACTGTGGTTATTAACATGCATTGTCTGAATTTCTTCTCAACCAAGGTAGAATCAGCACATGAGATTGAAAGAAGAAGTGTCAGAAACACTGCAAGGTAACCCATCTCCATGTTTTCTTCTCTGCCCTTTAGTTGATTGAGTTTTGTTTCTATGTATATAGAACACCTGACTTGTCCACATAAAAAGAGAGAATATTTTAGTAGAGTACATGCTGAAACTATTTTTTCCTTGAGTCCAAAACATTCCAAAATATAATAAACAAGGGGTTGTGATATTTCCAAAGCAGAGATTGAAACGGTAATGTTTGATTTGTTGTTTGTAGTTGGCAAGTTAGCATACCCAACATCGGCAGCCACATATGAAGTTAAAGTATAGTCCTTGTTGAGCTACAGAATCCATATATGTTCAGCAATTATAATCTCCCTCACTTGTCATGTCAATTTTGCTATATCTTGTATGGTTAAGATTAATTTTTGAAAATAATTACTTAATATTTTAAGGCTGAAAGAAATAATTGTGTATGGAACGTTAATGCACTATATAATTGTCTTTCACCCCCGACATTTCTCATGTGTGATTTTTGCAATGCTAGTTCCTTCTCAATGACAACATATTGTTTAATCCCTTGGTATTAGAAACTTATAACATGCAGTTGCATGCCTAGCATCAAACTCAATCCACCCTGAATTTAGTGCATGCTTACAATTATGAAAACACTTTTAAATATTATTTTAGTTTTAGGTAAATTTCATATATTTAATCTCGCATTAAAAAATATTTGAAACCTAAAATTATTTTGGTCAAAGTAATTAAATAACTTTTGCATTGAATTAAATAGGCTTAATTATGTTTTAAATCCTTCAAATTAAGAAGTCACATTTTTTAATCCCTCAAATTATTGTAGAGGCACTAAAGAACATTTTTCAAATTTGAAGAACTAAAAAACACAAATTTTTATTTGAAGGCATAAAAAACATATTTCCCAATTTCGAGGAACTAAACATAATTAAGTCAATATTTTATACTAGATTTTACTACTAACTTGCTTTCAAAATAAAAACATTCAAATGTAAATCATTTCATATTTAAATCAATTTTAATTAAAATCAAATTCATTTAAAACTCTTCTAAAAAAATCAAAACCATTTTTGCAGACTTCCATCCCTACCTTATACAGATTTTCATTGAGAAAGTCTCAAACCATGATTTGAATGAGCTTGTTTCTTATAAAACAGGCAGGTAATACAAAAATACTTCAGTTATATCTAGCGTACCAAGTATTTTAAATCAGGGTAACTACAACAGCAACAACAAAAATTTAAGGGAAAAAATGCATTATAGTGAGAGAAAAACATATACTATCATCCAACATGACATGGATTAGAATTTTTTTTATTATTAGAAAGAATAAATAGAATTAATAAATAGAATTGGTAAAAAAAATTTAAAAAAATCAAAATTATCGCAGGCGAATATTTACTCCATATGATAAAATTGATTTTTATAATAATAATAATAATAAAAAATAACTACATATCCCATTATTGTTGTAACTACCATGCAAATATATAAAGATTGTTTCTGGATTCGAACCAAAACATAACTTTATTATTGTATTAAGACTCGTCCTCATATTGATTTTTATAATAATTAGGTTAAATTAATTTTAGTCCTCTGATTTATTTTTAGATTCAATTTAATTCTTTAGTTTTTTTATTCAATTTGATTCTCTAATTTTTTAAATCGATTCAATTTGATCCTTGAGTTTAGATTGTAAAAAATCACACTTTATGACTGTTTAAAATTGTCACTAAATGGTTTTAAATGCTACAAACAAAATGGACATTTTTCAAAAAATGAATTCATTTTAAAACTTAGATGAGCAAATTAAACCAAAACAAACTAGAAGACCAAATTGAATCAATTTTAAAAATTAGAGGATCAAATTGAACCTAAATAATAAATTAGAGGGGAAAAACTAATTTAATCTAATAATTATTTTAAAAATTATATCTAAGATGATTTCTAATTTGTTCACACAAATCTATATCTTAACATGTTATTAAAATTAAACTCAAGAAGAAGAAAAAAGTAACAATAACAATTGTTTTGCCAAGCCCAAATTACAAGGGCTGTGCACAAAATGATATTAAAACAACGAGAGCAAATACACGCTCTCTCCCTACCCAGAGAAAGAAGGGTCAGTTTAATATAACAACGAAATTTTACATTCAAAGATCAGGAAAAGAAAAGAGAAAAAAAGAAAAGAAAAAAAACTTTTAAGATTGCACAAAATGAACCTAAGTTTGCAGACCTAAGTGGGTACAACCATCCCAGAATTGTGCGATAACTGTGACATGTAAAGCCAAAAGATCAAAACTAAAAATATAAACTGTATGAAAAGATAAAATGACATCTTACATACTCTTCTCTGCAGCACAAAAGACTCCTCAACTACTACACTATCACCACAATATTTATCCAACTCTTCTGCTTTGTTCTTCAGCACTGAAGCCTTACACTCTGCATCTACAACTTTGTCGAGAATCTGCACTTGATTTTCAGACAGTTTCTCTTGTTCTTCCAATAATGTCTGTTGGATACCTGCCCCGTGCTTCATGTTCTGCATTACCTTCGAGATGGCTAGGTATTCAACCTCAGCTTCAATCCTTAGCTTGAAAAGGCCCTCGAGCTCCAACTCAAGCCCTTTACAGTTTTCCTCCAACAAATCTACGGTGCCAGCAGATTCTTCCATAGAAATCTTAGCACTACTCAAGGATGCTTCGAGTTCAGCAATCCTTGAGTCCTTTAGAGCAAGCACACCCTGTAAATCCTCCAACTTGCTTTCCAAGATATTTATATTTTGTGTCAGGCTCAATACCTGAGGATCTGAGGAACTTGAAGCAGTTTGTTTAATTTCTTCTGCACCAGACTGACCAGATTGGCTTGATTTATTAAGTCCAAGTTCAATAGTAGTACCAGCAGATGCACTGCTACACTTGGCTGAGTCATCATCTGGTGAAATAGCTTCAATACCAATCTCCCTGAATTTCTGGAGTTCTGCAATAGTACATGTAGATTGGTCATTAGCAATGGCACATGTCATATTTCATTCTTCCGTTAAAGACCACTTTACACAAAAAAGGAACTTCAGCATACCAATAAAAAATAAACAGAAAAAAGTTGTTTCTCAGTAGTATGCAAATAAATAACTTCAGCATCAACAAACAAACTCTAAATAGATTAAAGAAAAGCTTACAATATCGACTGTCATTAATCATTTCTGTAAACCATAAATTTATAATATTAATAAGTAGAAAATAGCATAAGCTGTTCCAGTAAATAATAAACAATATAGGGTAGGGAAGTAGAATTGTAGAAAGTAACTTAAAAAGCCAACAACCTATCTCCCATCATTGTTTCCAGTTGCTGGCTCAGGTCATATATTAGCCAACTAATAGGAGCAACAAAAATTAGTGGGTCTAGGATTTATATGATCTCTTAATAAATGGGTTTGACTTCTCTAAAGTGAGTAAGGGTAAAGGTACAATAAGTAATTTCTGTCATTAATGAAAAAATAACTGTTGATATTCCAACATGTTAATGATTTGTAATACATGCACATGTAATATTGACGGTTGATTTTCTCATCAATGACTGACATTTACTTACTTTACCCTCTAAAGGGTGTTTGACACTTTAAAGGAGGCAGATCCTGAATAGATAACCAACAAAAAATATCACAGTAACGAGACAAACAGGTTACTTTTGAAATGAAAACAGAGAATAAGTTATGAATGGTGGTCCTGCTAAAACAAAGAACAATGTTTTAATAGAAAATACAAGTAAACAGTGAACCGCAAGAGTTAAACAGTGAAGCAGAAGTAAAGTTTGGGCCCATATGGAAGAAAATATTACAACAATAACATTACAATATGCAGGTAAGCTTATACAATCAAATTAATGCAAAATATGAAAAATTGTCAACTGAAAAGCTCCTATTATATTTCTAATTTCAGGTTCCATTCATTTAGCTATCTATAAGTTCTTGCATTTCTCAATATAGATGAAATCTAACTGATGAACCATTCAATAATCTTCACACAGAGAGAATGAGAGATTCAGAATTCCATTAAAGAAACACACCAAATACATTAACTATGATAGGCTCAAAATGAAGACAATTAACCATAAGACAGTCCACCCACCAGGGGAAAAGGTCAACGCACACAAGGACATTTAGTCAAGGCAATCCATGATATTAGCAATAAATAAATTTAGCCTGCTGAACCACTTGATTTAGATACAAGTACACAACCTATCCTCTATAAGACAACTTACAAGCAAAATCCAACATGCAACAATTACATCTATGATAGTATATCTTAAAATTTATAACATTTAACATAACTTCTCCAACAAGCTCATTTTATATTTTCCATCTATTCATCAACCAGCAAAGTGCTGCATATGCAATGCAAGAGGACAACAGTTTTTAAATTTAATATTATAGGACTATTTGATTTATCAAAAAAGGCTTAGAAAGGAGACTAGACTAGACCTGTAGACCATCAGAGTTTTAAGGTTATATAATAAAACAATCAAGAATTTAAAAGGGGTTCAAAAGAATATGAAATATAAGGAAACAGAATATTGATCATTCAATGATTTAGTTCACAACATATTCAGACCCATTGGCTAAGCATCAATTAGGTAACACGTTTGAATTATTAGTGAAATATTTATCAGAATGTCCAACATTATGCCAAAAACTTGCAACTGCTACTCAAATTAGAAAGATAATTTTGTTTTCCATCAAGAAACAAACTCCTTAATTCAATAAGGCCCTCCAATATTCTAGAATCAGGGATGCTCAAGGAACCAAACAAACTGATTAAACATAACCAAATCGATGGTTTCCTTTGGTTGAGTTTAGAAAAACAAAAAATCATAAGGTTTAAACAGTTATGGGGTTCCAATCAGACCAAAATAATATTAGGTCAGTTCATGCATTGATATCTGCCATGTTGGCCGCTTTATTGGCAGTTGAAATGAATCACACAACAGAATCCAATGGTCAAGAAACTGCTAATTAGGTAATATATTAACATACATTTTCCCAAGGATTATAAAACAAGGAAACATAACAATATCAGTTGCAAACAAGGTGCACAGACAAAGATACACAGAAGAATCACCTTCTTGAAGTGCCTCCTGGACAGCCTGAAGGCAACTAACAGACTCAATTAAGGGATCTTCAATGGCTGAAGATTGGTTGTTCACACGTTTTTCTTCTGTAACATCCCAGGACAAATTTGTACCCAAATTCTCTTGTAAAAGATATTCATCCTCAACAGCACTTTCGTTGCCATAACCAGCCTCAACACCGTCAGTGAAATGTTCATTAGCGTGTGCTTCACCACTATTAACTCCATCGTAAACATTTGGCCTACCAGTATGTTTTCCATTACTAGTAACCGAATAAACACCTTGCTTAAAGTTGGAGCTTCTTGAATCAGATTCTAAACTAGAAAAAGAATTTTCCTTCTCAATTTTCACTCTTCCACCTCCTCCTGGTTTCTTACTGCCTTCAGTCCGTCCCTTTCCTGGTTGAACTCGTTGAGCCGAGTTTGCTAAATGCTTCGAATTCACATTCTTACTACGGCTTTTCTCTTGCCTCAACTTGGGCTCGCTAGCCGCTGTAGAAGACTTGCTACTCTGATCCTCGCTATTCTCAGAATCAGTCCCAACAACAAAACCAGATCCAAGTGCATATCTAGAATCCGAACTCGAACCGTGGATCACATTGCCATCAGAGAACACTACATTCCCAAACATGTTCGAAGATCCATCGTTCTTCTCCTTAACATCGCGCAGAAGAGGCTGGCTTTCACTCAAATTGGCATTGCCAGACAAGCCCCTCTTCAAGACTTTACCCGAATCAACACTCGAATTCGGATCCTTAACAACATTCCTCCTAATTCTCTTCCATTTCTTCAACCCAAACCCCTTTGTTGGTGTCCCTTTGGAATTCACACCTTCCCCACTACCCACTTCAACTTCGCCAACCGTTCCCTTTTGATCCGAACCGTTGACATCCGAATTTCCCTCCAAACCCAACCCAATTTTCTCGTCATCATAAGAACCACCGTTTCCATTCCCATCATGATTCACTTCGTTCTCTTCCACGGATTCGCTTCCCAAATCCATGATCAATTTCAACCCTTTCGCTAAATCTGGATATAGAGATCAAAACCCACTTACAATTAATTGCGGTAGAAGTAACAAATCAAATGAGAATTCACGAACTTCAAAACAAAGACTCCAAAAAAATTACATAAATAAAAAAAACGGTTATTTTTGGGACAGAAACGAATAAATAAATAAGCAATCAAAAAATTGAATGAGAGAGAGAAAGAGAAAGAAAAGAGGATCTATGATTTTGAGTAATTACCTTCATAAACGAATCCCTTGGATTCGACACAGCAACCCTAAAGATTGGGATTCTGATGGGATTTGCAGTTTTATAGGCGGAGAAGGGATCAACCGAAGGAGATGGTAATAACGTTTAAGTATTTATTTATACATACAAATCATTACATTCATTTATTTATTATTCTCGTCCACTGTGATCTGTATATCCTTTATCGTTTAATAATATTTAGATATTATTAATTAATTAAAATAAGTATAATAAATAATAAAATATTAAAACTTATACAAGTTAAAATATGTTTGTTTCTTTCTAAAATTCATTTTGAAAATATAAACCTGTAAAATTTTATATTATCAATAAAATAAACATAATAGTTATATTTTTTAAGACAATCATTATTAAAGTTCATAAAATTAAAATACATATTAATTTATGTTTGAATTACAGTGAGAAAACAGTTTATACTGTTTCTATTTTCTACTATATTGATTAAATTTCGGATCAATATATAATTAACAGAAGTGAATTTAGCGATGCTGTAAAAAAACATGCTGTATAAAAACTTTTTTTGAACAATATAATAATTTTATTATCTAATTATATATTGAATAAATTCATCTTTATAAAAGATATACGTAAACAATAAAAAAGTGCTTAGTAATATTTTTTAATTAATTGGTTAATAATAGTTGATTTGATGAAATGTTGAAACAGAAACAATGGGTAACGTGGGCCACATGGAGATGTCGCATCATTTCATGGGGCAGTGTACCTGGATCACAGGTTCGTGAGTGGTACATAATTTTAAAAAATAAATATACTGAAAAATAATAAATATTGAGTTTGATTAATATGTACTTTTAATGTAATTGTTTTTTTACTCTCTTCAAAAGAAAATTTAAATTTTTTGAACAGTACAAAACTAAATTTTACACTATCAAATCATTTAGAAAAAAATTAAATATACATGATAATTTATGATTGAATAATAATACATAAAGTGTATTTTAAATTAATAGTTCAATTATAGTTTAAGAGTATACAAAAATATGTTTTTAATAGTTCAAAATATTTTTTTTACAGTTTTTAGAATTAGGGACATTTAAATTTGATGAGTGTTTACTGTTGATCATGTGTATTATCTTCTTAAGTAGATTCAAAGACAAAATATAATGTTGTGAATTATGTGATTTTGGGAGACGAATTATATAAAAGGAGTATTCATGGAGTTTTATTGAAATGTTTGGGAGAATAAGAAACCTATAAAGCTTTGGAAGAAACGCATGAAGCAAGTATTGTCCATCAAAATTATTTTGAATTCAATTCAATTACAAAGACAATGTGAAATCCATTTGCAAGATTATTTAAATATGATGTATGATGAGTTATATTTATTAGATGAAGAAATTTTTATTGCCTTAAGAAAATATTATTCTGCAAAAAGAAAAAATTGCTAAGCATAATAAAAAGGTTAAGAGAAAATTTTTTTGAGTTAGAGATCAAGATTAGAAAGTAATATTACCCCATGGATAAAACATATAAGGTTTATGGTAAACGGTTACCAAATTGAGATGAACCTTATGTTGTGGAAAGAGTTTTTTTAGGAAACACTTATGCAATTCGCAAAGTAAATAATGACAATTATATCGGTTTGATAAACAAAAAGTATCTAAAGAATTATAAGTCAATTTGATTGAATTGAAAATGCATGTAACTTATAAATTAAAGTGCAAATGTTTAAAAAGGAAACTACATGATCGAAGTTGTCCCAAAATAAAATAGTAAACAAATCATTTCAAGATTCTACAATTGATGAAGATTTTGTAGATTTAATGTAATAATTCCTCTTCATTTCATTGAAGGTTTTGATCCACATGGATAATGTGTTCATAGATTCATTGTAAGCAAACTCGAGTTGCCTTCGCTTCTTAAGAGGACCTTTATTGGTCTCTTTGGTTGCTTGAAGCTCATAAAGCTTTTCATGAACTGTTCAAAATTCATCTTGGATTGGTTTAAGCTTTGTCAAGAGTTCTTCTTCTTGTTTGACCAAATCTTGTTCAAATTTTTCAGTTTTTCTATTGGTCCTTGTATCAACATAATACTTTCTTTAGCTTTATGAAATCCTTCTTGAGATTGAATGAGTTTAATTTGATCTTGCATTGTTGAAGATTCAATTTCAGCATATGTTAGTCATAGAGTTGTTGGGCCTCAAAAGCATTATTGAAGACATTAAGCAATGACTTCATTTCCTCATGAAGGTCATCAACTACTACATCATTGAATTTAAAAATCTCATTGATTTCTTGCTAAAGTTTCCCTTTGTAGTCTAGATTCGAAAGAACATCTTCAAGGTTCTGATCGAAAACAAGTTTTTGGAACCATGCCACAACCTCATCGAAATGGGTAAAATGCATGTTGAGACTCGATTCAGAAGCTTTTGACGGCATTGAATCTGAAGACCAAACATCGATGAAGGCGAAAGGGTCTGCATCCATTGGATCTGCATCTACATGAGAAGCTTCAATATTAACACTTGGTGGTATTTTGGATTGTTGCCATAGAAGTAGTAAGCACCAATCCTAATTATTGAACTTCTTGGTTTGATGTTGTTGGCTTTTCAATGCCTAACGACAAATAGAGAAATGCTAAATAAAATGGTAAATCTATTTTAAGAAATTATCAAGAAAAATGGAAAATACTCCATACCTTTTTCAAGTGCAAAATCAAAAGACTTAGTTGTTCCAACAGGAGGAACAAGAACAATCACTGTGAGTACATTTGTATTCAAAGGTTCCTCTTCTCTGGGTTGAACAACTTTGTCTTCAACATGTGTTTATTTTTCGGTGATGGGCCTAGGCGGATTGTTCATGTTAGAATCGATCTCCATTACGTTCTATTCAGTAATTGGTTCTTGTTGAGACGATTGTTTCGATGGAGATGATTCATTATGGCTTTGAGCATCATTTTTCTCTTCTTCCTTCTTCTCTACTGCCTTCCTCACCTCTAATGTTGAAACATGCATTTTAGAGTCTAAAACTAATGAGTTAAAATGTTAGGAGTAGTTAATCATTTAAAGAATTAGACTATCGAAGAATGATGAAGTTACTTACCATTGATTCTTTATTAACGCTCTTGCCATTAGAATTAACAACAAAAGTGTTGTGAGTTCCTTAATCCTATCGAAAAAATAAAGTTAAACTTGAAATTAAATTTTTTTTTTAGATAAATACTTATAATTTTTTTATAGGAATTACCTTGTCATCTTTTGGTTTGAATGACCTTGAAAGGAAGGTCTACCACATTTACATCTTCCAGGCAAGATAACTAACACTTATCTCTTAATATGTCATTTGAAAGATGTGTCTCAATCAGTTCTCTAGACTCATAACGGGTGGAATAATTTTTTCTTAAAATTTCTGGAAAAGTAGTTGTTGGATATAGGGGGAGTTGAAGAGAAGATCAAGGATGAAGCCCTTTCACTTAAAGATTTTAGTTTTTTACATGTCATTTAATTGAAGACATTTGTAATTTGTAAAGTAGTTTAAGAGGCTTATCTTGTGATCCTTGCATAGCATAAAGCATAAAAATAATCATGCATACATGTTTTAAGAAAAGAACCTAAGGTTTTCATGTTTGCATTTGAAAAGAAACATTCCATGGCATAGATTTTGAAAAATTCATTTTGCACTACTTTAATCGATTACACAATGAGATAATCGATTACCAGCTTTTGTTTAACTTTGAAAAAGCCATGAAGAACACTTTAATCAATTACCAACAAATCGTAATCGATTACATAGCACAAAATGCAAAACATGTATGTCTGTCTTAATTGATTATCATTCTACTGTAATCGATTACACAAGTTCATTTAAGAATATGCATGACTGCCTTAATCGATTACCACTTATCTGTAATCGATTACTAAGGCTTATTTCATATTGAGACTATCTACTTTAATCGATTACATCACGTATTAATCGATTACATTGTTTATGAAAGTTTTCCAGATTGTCTCAAGAACATTTTAATCAATTACTTGTTATATTAATCGATTACACATCATAAAATAATTGATTACATAACGTATTAATCGATTACATTTTGTTATATCTATTTTCTATTTAAAGTTTTTGGATCTATGCTTTGATATACAACTTACATTTTGAGTTTATGAATTACTCAATACTTTCTAAGCTTTCAAAGGTCTAAGAAACAGATTTTCTGAGTGATACATTTCTTGTTTGAGATCAAAAGTTTACATGCTTCATTGATGATGATGTGTTAAGACAAGATCCTTGAAAAGAACTTCAAGAGAGTTGATTTTTTGTTCATCAACATTCATGCAACTTAGGAATTGGTTGGTAACATTCATTCATTCAATTCATTCACTAAGGATAATAGGTTGTGTCTCTCTTAAACTTTTTTAGTTAACTGTTTTGTCTAAATTTGTGTAAAGCTAAGATCAAAATAGTTTTCTTTCAAGCTTTCTAGAGTAGTGTTCTCTAGGGGTGTAGAACTGAGTAGAGTTCTCATGTTCTCTGTGATTTGATTTCTAATAGGGTGTTAGAATTCTGATTTTTTTATCTAGAGTGGATAAGGATAATCACTTGTAACATCTTGTAAAGGAACAAATTTGATTTAGTAGAACTCTAATCTTGTTTAATTAGAAGAACTGGATGTAGCTTCTCTTGAGAAGTAAAACAGTATATGTTTTTGTGTTGATCTCTCTATCTCTTCTTGTTATCTTGATCTCTTGACATTTGTGATTTCTTTCTTAATAAACAAGAGCAGATTCTTGTCCTAGATTCCTGGGACTAAGTGGATTGGTTGAATTGAAGTTTCATTGATTTTAAAAAAAGTAATAAAGATCCTTCAACTCTGATTTTGTAAAAGTTTTAAAAGGTAAAGTTTATACCAATTCACCCCCTCTTGGTATTTGGGTGTATTCATATTGTTTTCAGTGGTATGTTTAATTTTCGAAAGAATAAAAGATGAATTTTATAATATTTTGAAATTTATGTAAGGTATACTTTAAGTAAATAAACAAAGGAAATTTTGAAAAGGAAAATACTTTTTTCTTTGACTTCACTAAATGAGTTGGTTTGCATGAAGAATTTATTGGCATATCTTTATCATAAACACCTACTTCTTTCGAAATCTTTCTTTTTGGGTTGAGGATCAAAGGGTTTGTTGACATAGAATGAGTACCAAAGAGAATGAGATCAAAAAATCAATATAATTCTTGGTTAAAAACTTACCTTGGCATGATCTTTGGTTTTTGGGGGTTTTGGAGGAAGTTTGATCTTATCATCACTCTTATCACTAGTGTTTTTCTTATAATCCTATAAAAAATGAGCATCTATTAGTAAAGAAATTCATTAAGGATGAGAAATAGCGAGAATAAGTTTTCAAAATACCTTACTTTCAGTACTAACAACGAGGTTGTTTTCCTCTTTTGAGAAGTCTTTTTGGAAGTACCTGTCTCATCATCATCTTCCTAATTCTCTTATTTCTCCTTGATGAGAATCTTAATGGGTATCGCTAAAAATAAGTGGAACACATTCAAAACTTGAAGTTAGGAATAAAGAGAAATAAAAATTCGATAAAAGAAATTTAGCATCTAGTGCTATCATTTCACAATCCACCCAATCCTCAAGAATGACTGTTTTGGGGTATTTTTGATAGTCACCAAGATAAATTTTGGAAAAAGTAGCTCTATGAGCAGGGGGCATTTTCAAGTTTATAAATAGTGAAGAAAGGAGTAATTCTCAAACCAAGGAAGTTTTTTTGGACAGGATCTAGTAAATTATATATCTCCTTAAGGTTTATTACTCTAACATTTCATCTATTCCTTTCTATTTTTTTTCTCTTAGTGCAAAAACAACTTCTCAAAAGGTACCTATAGGGCGAGTTGGATGATAACATATATGGCAAAAAAATTGTTTTTTTTTAATTTCAAGAGCAAGCTCGTATTTACCTTAGCTCTTTTTGCTAGTATCCTACACAGAACGAGACTTGATTAATTTCTCTAAGCAAGAAAGAATTGAAATAGGTCTTTGAGAATAATAATATTGTCACCATAAATGAAAATCTATTGTGCTTTGAAAACAATTCTCAAAAGAAGATGGTTGAAATTGCAGCTTGACTTTAAGGATTAGACTCGTGTCCCCTTGAATCTGATATGGATGTCTTTTTTAGATAAATGGGTACTAGAGTTAGTTGGCAAAGCCCAAGTTGTCTTGAAAAGATTTGAGGTTGGTAAGGATAAAATCGAATATCTTTAGAAGTAATTCCAACATAAATAATGCCCCAAGTGAGGAAAGCACTCCAAATTTCGACAAAATCTTTTTGTTGGCCAAGCGTCTCACAAGGAAATTTTTGTTTTAATCAGGATGGCTTAGTTAGCTTGGAATTTAGAAAAGGATCCATATTGAGATCAAAATGATTAAAATTGAGAAAAGCTTTGATGTACTTGCTAAAACATTCATAAGTGTAGAATTCCTTACTGGGGGTAAAGTAAGTCAATTGAGTTCCCTCAATCTTGTGTTCGATATCAATCGAGATATCTCTTTCAAGAGTAATGTGATTAGCCAAAATAGCATTAAACCAAAGTTGGACAATCCATAAGGGGCCAATTATGTGTTTCATCTTCCCTAGAACATCCATGATTTCAACGGCTTTGTATATTACTTTAAAAACAAAAGCTAAGAGAAATTTTCTAATAGAAATATATTCACCAAAATGGAGAGCTTGAGCTAAGTTATGGCAATACATTGAAATTTGAAGAGAATGGGTACAAAGCAAATGCAAGGAGACCCAATACATCAAAAAGCAATGTGTTCTTCGTTAGACACTTCTTTAGTATCATTGGCATTCTTTTCGATAAAACCTCCATAAGACTTAGGGCTAAAGTCGGTTTTCATTTCCACTTCTTTCGGTTTGATCCTCAAATAAACTAGAGCGTACCACAAGGGAGTTCAAGAGCATGCGAACTCCGATTCCAAAATAGAAAAGAAGCCATAAGCATGGGCATATCCAAATTAACAACATTGTATTTGCTTAATTGAATTAAGTTATATATGCTTATATTCTTCCAATGTTGTGCTTTCTTTCCATTAATGTTGGCGGGAGTGGACCACAAGGGAGTTCAAGGGCATGCAAACTCCGATTCCAAAATAGAAAAGAAGCCATAAGCATGGGCATATCCAAATTAACAACATTGTATTTGCTTAATTGAATTAAGTTATATATGCCTACGTTCTTCAAATGTTGTGCTTTCTTTCCATTAATGTTGGTGAGAGTGGACCACAAGGGAGTTCAAGAGCATGCAAACTCCGATTCCAAAATAGAAAAGAAGTCGTAAGCATGGGCATATCCAAATTAACAACATTGTATTTGCTTAATTGAATTAAGTTATATATGCCTATGTTCTTCCAATGTTTTGCTTTCTTTGTTTCTAAACGCTTCAACCAACTAAAGTATATCTTCCTATCTTTAGGGGGGAAAGCTCTAAAGATACCACTTTTTCTTTCGAAAAATCACTCATGATGGTATCTTTATGAATTATAGGGTGTTCTCCATCATGTGTTGGGAACCAACTTTCAATGGACTCTAAATCCACCTGTGAATGATAAGGACCTACAAAACATGTTTTTTTGTTAAGAGAAGCTGGAATTAGTATTTGTGTTTCCCATACTTTTCAGCATTCCTCTTCATGACTAGGAATAAGTATTAATTCAAATCCCCCTTCTTTTTGGGTCATCACAGTAGATGTTGAGAATGGCACACTTCTTTCAATGTTCGTAGAGGTTTCTTGTTGCCCCATAGAAGGATTTGGTTGCTGAGAACAAGATGTCATGGATGATGAAAAAGATGAACAATAAGAGCAAGGATTAGGGATTCTAAAGAAAGAAATGAAGAAGCATGGGAGAATGGAAACAATTAATATTTATAAGTCATTAAAGATAATTTCAAGATGCATTTAAATATAAACTAATGATGAGATAAGATGTGACATAATTAGTGGAGATAGGTAGTTATAGGCTTATAGGTATGATCATTTGACCTCAATTAGCGTAAAAATATTGCACAGTTAAACGTGTTCTCCAAGCTTTAATGGGTATAAACATTGCAATATAGGAAGTTACAACAGTACCCTCAAAGAAATTCGATGGGAAAATATTATGTTCTCAAGAATAAATACTCAAACACTATTTTTAGGGGACATTTGTTACCTCTATTATGAGAAATTTTCTAAGTTTGAGAGCTTAGATGAATTTCGATATATACCATTTCAATGACAAGAAATATAGCAAGGTTAGGATTAGACTAAAATATCTAGTGCGACTCCAAAATGTCAAAATGGTTATCGAAATAATAAATTTTGATGGGTTAAAATTTCAATTAAATGCATTAAGCACGTGGAAACAAAAAAGCGCTAAAAATGGAGTCTAAATTTGAATTCAAATAGCAGTTGTAATCATTGATGAAAAGGATTATGTGAAGACATTAAATGTCAGTATATCTAAGTAATTAGGAACTTGTACACGTTGCCGAAAATCTATAATTTGATCGTTAATAGTAAAAGTCAATAAATAAAGAACTTTGACCATCATTTTTGTTGGATTGAATCACTAGTACTCAAATCCTCAAACACCAACAACACCGCACTCGAAAATGACTCTCGATTTGAAGGTCACAGTGTATGCATTTTCCTACCTTTAATGAATTTCTGTTTCGTTTACTTTTCTACATTTTTCTTAGCCTTTATCTCTTTCCAATCTCCATTTCTTCTCTGAACTCTACTTTTATCCAATCACCTTTGCTTATTATTATCAAATTCATTGTTGACATTGTCATATATCATATAATTAGAATTCTTATGAAGATTCTTATTAGAATTAATATAAAAAATATTATTATCGAAAATGTGTTTATCAAAATTATTATCTGAATTGTTGGAGAAATTGTTTATATAAAACCTTTTAAAATGGATATCACTATTGAAATTATCATCACTAGTTTTATTAATTCATAGACAATTTTTTTAAGTTGAAAACTATAATTGTTTGTTCGACCAAAAAGAACTTACAATCGAATATAGATTTTATGTCTCACACTTAAACATTTATTTGTTAATAAAATCATTAGTAAAAATTACTACCAGGTATATATAAAATTCTCTTTAAAAACTATTTACAATTTTCACGATTAAGACTTCTTTTACCAACCTCTAATCCTAATGCAACACCTTCCCTTGTAAAAATAGCATCTATCAGTAGTAAAACGATATCTTGTCGTTTTCAAGACATGAAAACTTTTCCATTAATAAATCTGAAGAGGAGGGAAAAAAGAATCATAGTCCCTAATGCTAAAATAAAGTGACACAGGAAGTGACAGATGGAAATTCTTCATTTTCTTTAGAACAAGAAACTTCCGGTGTTCATTTACAATAAATCTAGCATTACAATCATTATACTTAGGGTCTATTTGGATACAAGCCATAAGTGTTTTTGAGAGTTTTTTTTACTGGAAATATAGAATTTTTACCAATAAAAAAACTCCCAAAAACACTTCTAGTCTTATATCAAAACAGACTCTTATTGAAGTACACAAATCACAATCATTCTATTGGTAGGGTAATTTTATAGAGTTTTGAGTTCTTGAAAGGTTGAACCTTTTTGTTAAAATTATTTTTAATTAACTTCATGATTGAACGGTTGACTAAATACTTAGTAGAAATCTCCATATTGTATGATGAGAAAGGTTAAACTCTTGATTGAGAACTGCACACCACCAATAAAATTATCCTATATGATATATTAACTTATCAATATTTATTCAAACTCAGATTTTTTAAAGAATATTTAATATATTATAAAAGTAGAAGTATCATGCAGTGATATTTAGTGGTTCTTCCACCACTTATTGGAGGTATTATGGCCAACTCATCAGTGTCCTTAACAATGGTTGGCTCAGTTGTATACTCCTCATTCAAAGCCAAAACCATGCACCCTCTTATTTCTTCCAAACTTGCTAACTTGACAAAAAGCTTTTTCAAACAATCATGAGTAGTACTTCCAGATGACACCTCCAATGGCATCTCACTTAGGCCAGTGAGATCATGGGCTCTAGCGAAAAACAATACTTTTATCTTCACCAGAGAACTTTCTTTCTTTTTGTGAGTTTCATCTCCATCCAAATTCTTAATATCTCCTTTCTTTCCCTTTCCTGCATATAGTAAATAGTTAGAGACAAACTAGTACACACAAGACATGTTTCTGCAAACTGCAAAAAATTCAATAACTAAAATAAGTGGAAATTTCTCTCCTCTAAGTGTCACAATAGTTTGAGGGGGGGAGGTGGTTCAGAAGCTGCCACTAATTTTTATTTGAGTTGGGAAAAGATTTAAAAGAACATAGGGATAGAAAGTTCTGGGCTAACATGGTTAGTGGTTACCATAGAGTTACTCGTGCAAACATTTAATTATTTTTATCATTATCGAATTCATTCCATGTAAAGGAAATAAATAAATGATGGTGAAAAAATCACGTCATGAGCAAACGTACAACTGTTGTCCAAACTATAATAATTTGAAGAACCTATTAAGATAATATTAAAAGATAAGATTAACAGTTTGTTATTTTGTTATTATTTTGTATTTCAGTTGCATGAAATAAACATTATCTTTCCTTTATCTTATCTTAGACTTATCAACATCTTTCCTTTATCTTAGGTTTCATAGTACAACTACCCAAGATAAACATTATCTTTCCTTTATCTTATCTTAGGCTGATCAACATCTTTCCTTTATCTTAGGTTTCATAGTACAATTACCCAATATATTGTATTTGTTATTGTTACTTCATAGGTCTATTTAATGACCATACTTACGTGAATAAAATCAAGCTGCTTATTCCTTTGCAACTTCCTTTATGGTATCAGAGCCATACGACCTAGGCCATTTTTTTTTCAAAACCAACTTCCGCATATTTTTTTTCAGTCCAGAACTATGGCTGATCATAGCAAAACCCTCAAAATCAGTGACCCACGTTCACCTTTTTACACTCATCCCTCTGATAATCCTGGCATTCTACTCACAAATGTTCTGCTTCGTGGCCAATCCAATTATGATAATTGGGCAAAATTGATCAAAACTGCCCTTAAAGCCAAAAATAAACTTGGTTTTATCACCGGTGACGTTGTTGCTCCAAAAGATGACCAATCTGACGAGTTCTTTGCCTGGACCGTCTGTAATTCCATGATGAACAGCTGGATTCACAACACCATTGATTCTCAACTCCAACCCTTTATTAAATGCTTTGACACTGCCAAAGACTTATGGGATGATTTGAAGGAACGTTTTTCCATCTCCAATGGACCTCGTGTTTTTCAACTCAAAAGCACACTGTCTACTCTTCGTAAAAATAATTCCTCTATGGGTGATTACTACACCAAACTGCGAGCTATTTGGGATGAACTGGAATCAAGTCGTACTCTCCGCGCTTGTTCCACCGGTGATGCTTGTGATTTTGCTAAATCAGTTGCTGAGGAAACTGAACAAGATCATGTTTATCAATTTCTGATGGGCCTTGACCATGCTACCTATGGTCACGTTCGTACACAAATCCTCAATACTACTCCGCTTCCCTCAATGAATCGAGTTTTTGCCATGCTTACTCAAGAAGAAACCCACAACTCCATTGTTTCTTCTCATGCTGAACCTGCTGATGTCCTCGGTTATGCCGTACAAACTAATCATCCATCAAAGAATAGTGCAGAATTCTCCAAACCAAAGGTCACCTGCAGCTATTGTGGGAAACTTTATCATGATGTCTCCAAATGCTATCAGCTCCATGGCTATCCCCCTGGCGATAGCAATTATCCTTCTCGTGGTCGTGGCCGAGGACGTGGAAGACATTCTGGAGGTCGCGGCTTTGCTCCTACTGCTGCTCACGCTGCTCATACCTTCACAACTCAAACAGAAAGTGACTCAACCGGTACTACATCCTTAGCTAATCTTACTCCCGAGGTGCTTCAACGTTTGCTGAACATGATTGACTCTTCTAAGTCACCACCTGAAAAATTATCTGGTAAAGCATTTACTCCTATCTCTTGGCTTATCGACAGTGGTGCATCACAACACATGATTGGCACTCTAGCTTACATGTCTGATATTCATCCTATAAGCCCTCATTTTGTTGGTCTACCAAACGGAATTAGAACTCATGTTGTCAAGAGTGGAACGATTCATTTAACTCCTTCATTGACTTTAACTAATGTGCTTTATGTTCCATCTCTTACATGCAATCTCATCTCTGTTTCCCAACTAATAAAATCTAACACTTGTTGTGTTATTTTTGTTGCAAAACATTGTATCCTACAGGGCCGTCACTTGAGGACGACGATTGGGTGGGGTGATGAACATGAAGGGGTGTACGTGTTGAGGTCTTCTTCCATATCCACAAATGCAGTTCAAGCTTCAGTTTCTTCTCAGTTGTGGCATCGAAGACTTGGTCATCCTTCTAGACATTATTTGTCCTTGCTTCCTTTTATTTCTGTTTCAAATAATAATGGCCATTGTGATGTTTGTTGTAGGGCCAAACAAACATGTAGTCCTTTTCCAATCAATAAGAAACGTTGTTTGAATGCTTTTGATTTAATTCATTGTGATCTTTGGGGACCATATCGCACCGTTTCTTTTAGTAATGCACGTTATTTCTTGACTATCTTGGATGATTATAGTCGACATGTATGGGTTTTTCTTATGCATGATAAAAGGGAAACATTCTCCCACATTCGTAAATTTCT
>PYAF01006220.1:219513-241695 GCA_007407185.1 Glycine tomentella | reverse complement strand
AAAATTAGAATGAAACAAAATAAACTTATATTTTTTTAAAATAAGTTTTTTAATATTTAAATATTTTATTAATAATATCATTTAAAAACAAAAAAAATAACGAGTTAACTTTTGTGTAAGTGTGAGAATGTTAAAATAGGTAAAAAGGATTTTAAATTGAATAAAAGGTAAAAATAAATTTCAAATAAATTAGTGAAGTTAAAATTGAGGGGGGAAATTATTATCTAATAAATTAACTTATTTTGATATATTATTTCAAGTAATTTATCAAAATATGTTTTAAACTACTAAAATAAATTTATGTATCAAATCAAAAATATGAAATAAATATCAATAAATCATTGATTCAAATGATCTTAAACTTCGTTCTCTTAAATAAGATTTGAATTTGAATTTTGTGAATAAAAAAATATAATTAAGATAAAAGATCTCATCAAATTTTTTGACATATAAGTAAAAATTCATGAATTTTATATCAAATTAAATCAATTAAAAAATTAAAAGATTAAATTAAAATTAAAAAATTAATTTATCCTAAAATATACCTTTCCACTTGAATATATTATTCATCCTTAACAATATGGTTAGATATATCACAACTTAATAATCTTTGTATATTTCAGAGTAAAAATGTGACCCTATCAACCCGATTTTTTTTTTTTTTTTTTTTTGTGTGGTTCAGGTTGACCAGTCATTGGTCCAATTTCCAATACCAGTGGTTTAAATTCGTGTCAGATGATTACGCAGATAGATGCCCTTCCAAACTATCATAATAGTTTTCTGTCACTTCAACAGAAAAAACTTATTAGTAGTGTTTAAAGTTTTGATAGATAGGGCAGGGCGCACCCCCCACCCAAATCCACTTCTTTTGTGGGATAATGAGATTATTTTTAGGGAAACTATCATTTGGTCTCCAAAATTGTAATCTCCTAAAAGTACGAAAATATTATTTGGATTTCGGAAAGTATAATTATCTATCATTTTAATTCAATCGTTAAAAGATTTTTTTTTCTTTCAAAAGTTAATGTTTGTATGTATATATATATATATATATATATATATATATAACATGTTATTTATTTCCGTGTGATAATTGATGGTGCACATTACACACACATGAGAATCTGATAACATGTATGATGTATATATTATCAATTGATCATGTATGATATACATATGATAATTCAGGAACCAAATTAACGATAATAAAATTATCTTCTGTCATTTATATTTACATTATGAACGTCAAATATATATCAGATTGTCATATATTATCTACATATGAATCATCAACTATTATATAGACATATAATGATAATATATAACATAAACACAAACGTTTAAATAATATTTTGATACTTTTAGAAGCTAGGGGCCTCCGTGACAAACGAATTAGATCCGAGAATAAATGATATTTTAACTAATTATTAGTTTTTCTCCAGCTATTATTATTTTGATAACTTGTGAAGGGGAAAGAATTAAATATAATACAAATTAATTAAATAATTAGCAAAATGGTGTAATCCAGGAAATATTTAGCAAAATAGGGCAGACGCCCATTTGGGGCGTGTTTAAACACGTCCAAATGGGGCGTGTTTGCTCTGGTGCTGACACGTGGCAGGCAAAAACAGGGGCCTAGGATTTTCGCAGTATTTTCGTAAATTTTGGAAGACCATAACTTTTGACTGGGATGTTCGATTGACACGAAACCGGCGGCCACGTGCTCGAAATTGAGAGGAGAAGGCCTGGGCAAGTCCTCTCCCAAAAATTTTTCCCAAAAGAGGTCTCTAAGTGCCTTAAATTTGCGATTTACTCTTCGGAGCACTAAAAAAAATTTTGTTTTATGATATTTTATCTATTCAATTAGTGAATTGCAATCTATTCTTTATTTATCTAATTACTTCTCTTAATTTCAAGCGTTTTGACATAGAATACGTCTTCATCGGACATTGTTACGAGAAATTACAACTGTTCAAAGTTATATGCATCGGTGATATTACAGTCTAATTTTGTTCAATTTTTTAAATTATTTTTGCAACCACGTTTTCACTTTTTAGGGTTTAAGTTTCAGGGTTTCAGATTTTGGGTTTTGGGTATCGGATTTAGGGCTTCAGATTTAGGGTTTCAAATTTAGGGTTTAGGGCTTAGGACTTAGTTAAGGTTTAGGGTTTACGATTTAGGGTGTAGGGCTTATTGTTTAGGATTTAGGGTTTATGGTTTAGGGTTTACTGGGCTACCCTAAATCCTAAACCCTAAACCCTAAACAATAAACCCTACACCCTAAATCTTCAACCCTAAACCCTACACCACACCACACTAGCACCATTCATTATTGGTAATCATGGAAATCAGGGCCCCTCTCTGTCGCCTTTTTTTCTGTTCAACCCTAAACCCTACACACTAAATCGTCAACCCTAAATCCTAGCGTTCTAATTCATTCTTTTTCTTCATTTTGCTTGCGGTTACATTGGTTGATGCAATACACAACACCAATCACTCTCTTCACTTCTCACTCTACACTGAGAAAAGAAGCAAAACAGAGTAAGAAAGAAAACGTCTGATATGTCTTTCTCCCATTCACCTTCTTCATCATCTCATGCTCATAGTCCTCAGAGTAATCCTTTAATCCCCGCAAACTGCTCTCTAGAACTTGCGAAACTAATGCAGCAAAATTTCTTGTAATATCGACAATGCATATAACTTTGAACAGTCGTAATTCCTCGTAACAATGTCCGATGGAGACGTATTCTATGTCAAAACGCTCAAAATTAAGAGAAGTAATTAGATAAATAAAGAATAGATTGCAATTCACTAATTGAATAGATAAAATATCAGAAAACAAAAAAAAATTTAGTGCTCCGAAGAGTAAATCGCAAATTTAAGGCACTTAGAGACCTCTTTTGGGAAATATTTTTGGACAAGTCTCCTTTGGATACTTGCCTAGGCCTTCTCCTCTCAGTTTCGAGCGCGTGGCCGCCGGTTTCGTGTCAATCGAACGTCCCAGTCAAAAGTTATGGTCTTCCAAAATTTACGAAAACACTGCGAAAACCCTAGACCCCTGTTTTTGCCTGCCACGTGTCGCCACCAGAGCAAACACGCCCCATTTGGGCGTGTTTAAACACGCCCCAAATGGACGTGAATGCCTGCCCTATTTTGCTAAATATTTCTTGGATTGCACCATTTTGCTAATTATTTAATTAATTTGTATTATATTTAATTTTTTGCCCTTGTGAAGCATTGATATATTGTGTAAATGGATTTGGCAGCAACCATATTCATGCATTCACGTGATTATCAAATCGAAATCATTGCAAGAAGGATACACAGCTCAAATGTTAAAATAAATCTGAGTATTAGAATTTTCATATAACAGTTAACTGATTACACAAAAACATAAAATAATTGAAAAATACTCCTGAATTGTACAACAAATTGTTACACGAAATCACACAAATAAGACAACGGGTGGTTATTCAATTTTCACTCCAATCAAATAATTATTAGTTACTTAACTGGTCAAACCATTAATTCTTATTTTTGTGTCAAGTTTTCTTTGTAACAAATAGCCTCATTGAAATTATGACTATAATAAATCTGGATCAGATCCATTCTCATAAGGCCAGTGAAGTAAAATCATACCAAGTTCTCACTCAATAGTGAAAAATGAATCTGTCTTGGGGCAAAACTCTGATCAATCTTTGGTCTTTGTGCTATTGACAACTTTAACTGCAAGAATTTTCATTTACAGCAGGTGAGAGACTAAGAGCATTCAGGGCCAAGCAAATAAGACAAAATGAAAATTGCACTATGGTGTATTAAACTATTAGTATTGAAATACCACAGCATACTTGCTTTTCTTTTTCTGATTTTGGTAGTGGCACCATACTTGTTTTAAGTGCTTATATGATTATTATGTGTCCTTTGTTTTGGCAGAGAAATCAATATTATATGTTCAATTCAAACTTGGGAGAATCAACCCCACGTTATATACCCTGCAGAACTACATGGTGGAGAGAGAAAGGGTGCCCCTGGACTTAGACAAGGGCCATTTCTTTTCCCTCCCTTTCAAAGGGTATCCCTGGAGTTGGAGTTGAAGCAGACATAAAGAAGAAAAGGGCCTTTACATTTTTCTTTTTTCAGCCAGAAATGGTAGAAAAATAAGGTAACTTCAATTGTTTCAGAGCAGAAGTGTTAATTAGCATCACCGTCTTCAAATAAGGTTGGCTTAGTGATGTGAGAGTCACGCTTCTGATTTCTAAGACTACCATTTTCTTTGCTGTTTCCTTTTCCACAACAGTAGTAGCATGGCCAAAACTGGAAGCTGAAACTCATCTCCCAGCTTTCACATTCAAGCACATAGTTTTGATGCCTCACAACTCAGACCACATCAACAACCAGTACAGGTTATACAAGTTCTATTGCTGAAGTACAGCACACAGCTTCAGATACTGAAAGCCAAGTGATGTGTCTGTGCACCACATGCAGAAGTCTTGTGTCTTAGCCTTTTACTATTGGATTGCATTTATGTTTCCAGGACCAAGCAAATGCTGTAGGGTCATAGTCAGAGCCACACAGATACATTATTCAGGTCTTCTGTTTCCTAGCAGCAAATAATAGTTTTTTTAAGACCCACCAATGCCCCACATAAACAATAGAGGAGCCATTGCTAATTATTATGAAAGAAATGCTGTAGACTGTAAAGTAATATACTGTGTATGTACATCTATAGTGAGATCTATCCTAAAGGCACTAGCACTGCACTTGTTAACCATCTTTGGGAAGAGTTCTTACTCATGGACAGTGAAAGAGCGGACAACAACCAAGGCACGAATGCAACACACATTGCAATCTCTAGCACACTTAAAATTAAGATTGCAAGCAGCAGTAAACAAGGTGAGGAGAGTTTAGACATCTCAAACTTACCTTCACCAAACATAAACAATGCCATAGAATCATCACCTTATGGTTCTCCTCTTGTGTCCCCACCTTCATCAGCCTTTGTTTCAGCATTGCAGTCCCCATATATATCTCCAAGGGCCATAATCCCAGACCCCCCTAATGGTTCTTCTCCTTTGGAAAACCAACCATCACTACCAATTACTACAACAACAACAACCACTTCCACCCCAGAAGATGTGCCAAGCAGTTCCTACACTCCCCCTTCTGATCAATATGAGTTCTCTGATGACACTGCTGACACAAGGCTCAAATATGTGACATGTGTTCCTGAAGCAGCTCCTGAACGCATATCATTCTCATTTCAAGTCCCTAGAATTTCTTTTGCAAAAGGTCCTGTCTCACCTGCTACCAATGCTAAACTAAGAAGCTGTGATGTTTACATTGGATTCCATGGCCAGAACCCCAACTTGCTGCGCTTCTGCAAGTGGCTTAAGTCTGAGCTTGAGCTTCAAGGGATTGATTGCATGCTTGCTGATAGAGCAAAGTACTCAGACAGTCAGAGCCATGAGATTGCTGATAGAGTCATTTGCTCGGTGGCATTTGGAGTGGTGGTTGTTACAAGTTCCAGCTTCCTCAACCATTATAGCACGGAGGAGGTGAGATTCTTTGCTCAAAAAAAGAACTTGATCCCTCTCTTGTTTGATACAGGACCATCTGAGATTATGTCTCTTCTTAACTGCAACTCTATTGACAAAGAATGTAAAGAGACAATTGATGGACTAATGAAATGCAATGAGTTGAATCTAGAGGCTACTGATGGTAACTGGAGAAGCTGCATAGTGAAAGCTGCTAGTATCTTAAGAGCAAGACTTGGTAGGAAGAATGCTGAGCAGAAGGATAATATGCAAGGATATGACAGTTTACCTTTTCCAAGGAACACATACTTTGTAGGAAGAGAGAAGGAGATTATGGAGATTGAAGGCCTTTTCTTCGGTCGAGGGAATTGCATGGAACAAGTCCAAGATCATTGTAGGGCATTCACCAAAGGAGAAGCTAGTGGAAGTGGACAATCTGAAGGCCTTGCAGATGAGGAAAGAGAACCAGTGATAGGTAGGTGTGGAAGGTATATTAGTCTAGAGATGGGGAGGAGCAAAGAGCCAACTTTAGAGGCTTGGGTTGAACCAACCATAGGAAACAATTCTGTGAAGAGGTTGAAGAATAAGAAGTCAGAGTGGAAACTACAAGAGCTTGTGTAGCAGTGTGATTTGCATTAATGGAGTTTCTGGGATCGGGAAGTCTGAGCTGGCACTAGAATTTGCTCATAGATATCAGCAGAGGTACAAAATGGTCTTGTGGGTTGGTGGTGAAGCCAGGTATCTTAGGCAGAACATATTGAACTTGTCTCTCAATTTGGGATTGGATGTTGGTGCTGATTCTGAGATGGAAAGGGGTCGGATTCGTAGCTTTGAGGAGCAAGAATTTGAAGCATTCAAGAGAGTCAAGAGGGAACTGTTTGGTGAGACTCCTTACCTGCTGATTATTGATAATCTTGAGACAGAAGAGGAATGGTGGGAAGGGAAGGATCTATATGACTTGATACCAAAAAACACAGCAGGGACACATGTGATTGTTACTACTAGGTTGTCCAAAGTAATGAGCTATGATACTATTCAGCTTCCACCTTTGCCATTATCTGATGCAATGATTCTGATGATAGGCCGAAAAAGGAAAGATTATCCAGCAGATGAGATAGACATCCTTGAAAAATTCAATGAAAAGATTGGAAGGTCGAGCATTGGTCTGTGGATGATTGGTTCATTGTTGTCTGAACTTGCAATATGCCCTTCTTCTCTCTTCGAGGCCATAAACCAGGTGCCACTCAATGAAGATTCAAACTCTTGCTATATGAGCATTGCAGAAGAGCAATGGTGCAAGAGCAACCCTTTTCTCATGAAGACCCTTCTCTTTTGTTTGGAGACTTTGGAGAAAACTAAAGCTAAAGGCAACCTCTTGGCCATAAGAATGCTGCTTGTGAGTGGCTGGTTTTCCCCTGCTCCCATTTTAGCCAGTTTATTAGCCAATGCAGCAAAGAGTATCCCTATGGTCGAAAACCGCCTCAAGAAGTGGACCAAATCTCTGAGCCTAACACCTAGTAATTTATCATCGTGGACATGGAAAAATGAAGAAGATTCAGCAATACTTCTTGTGAAAATGGGACTGGCTAGAAGGGCTAATCAACATGATGGATGCTGGCTTCATTTCCATCCCATAACACAAGCATTCGCCAAAAGAAAAGGTGGTTTGCAGTACGCCAAGGCTGCAATTCAAGGAGTGAGAAAAATGGGCAGCCATGTAAACTCAGATCACTTATGGGCCTCAGCTTTCCTTGTGTTTGGGTTCAAATCTGAGCCCCCACTAGTGCAGCTGAAGGCAATTGATATGGTTTTGTACATCAAGAGAACAGCTCTCTCCCTAGCAATTCAAGCCTTCACCACTTTCTCAAGATGCAATTCATCCTTGGAGCTCTTAAGGGTGTGCACCAATGCACTGGAGGAAGTTGAGAAGTCCTTTGTCTCTCAAATCCAAGATTGGTCCTCACATAATTCAATTTGTTGGAAAAGGAGGTTGCAAAGAGGCCAAAAAGTGGATGAATATGTATGGCAGGATGTCACCTTGTTGAAGGCAACACTGCTGGAGACAAGAGCAAAGTTGCTAGCAAGAGGGGGGCATCTAGACAGTGCCAAGGAACTGTGCAGAACATGCATCAGTATCAGAACTGTGATGCTTGGCCATAACCATGCACAGACCTTGGCTGCTCAAGAGACATTGGCAAGGTTGGTGAGAATGACGAGTAAGATATGAGTGTGTGTTTGTTTTGTGTCTTCTACTTTACTGTTAAACTTCATACAAAACAACACCTGCAGTGAAAGGTGTATATATGTTACTATGGCAATAAGCATCACTGTGTATGATGTACTACTAATGTTCCTTGTCTGCCTCCTCAACAAAAAAGCATTACTGTGGCAATAATGTTGTTCTTGTTAGAGGCATTTACTGTAATGTTGGAGAATATGATAGTGCCAATGGAAAATCTAGTAGTTACCTTAGTATGTTGCTACTCTTTGATTGAATTTGCATTACTCTACTGCATATAATTAATCAATAAAAGTTTCATTAGTGGAATTCAGCTGAGGTTTTATCTGCATCACGTGGACATATCTACAACGGTTGATGAATTTAAATGAACACCCTGAAGACAAGTGGTGAACAAAATTGTGTTCAACTGAATGCAAACCCACATGCTGTGCAAGTAGATAAAGAAAATTGTTTTAGATTTATTCAATTAGAACTACATGTTTCTTATGTGTTGACTTTCAAAGTTAAGAATAATCCAATAAATTACATAATTCTGGCTTCTGAGATTTTTCCCCCTTAAAAAAACATGTTAGATTCAACAAAACTGGAATTTGAAGCATCAAATTGGTAATTTGAAAAACGTGAACAAAGCGGAAGAACAAACCAACTTGATAAGATGACTTTTGATGTGCGAAAGCTCCATAGGTCTTGCACGATGTGAAAGTTTTTTCAACCCGATGCTATTGTCACTCATCGTAGCCTGTAGACTGTCTCTTAGAATCGCATCGTACGGTACTTTTTCCTTTATTTAAAATGAATTTGAAATTCCACGTGGAGTAGTGGTACAACAATGGGCCCCACTCATGTAGAGAACCCTTGGTCTAAACTATTTTTATGGTGCCTTCTTTGTCATTTTGCTGCCTTCTTTGCCGTTTTGGAATGGCACACTTGAGTCCTTAACTTGAACCTCATGGAGACAAGCCTCCTTTACCCTAAAATTTTAGTAACCTTTGTAACTCGATTCGTGAGTTGATTTGGTCGATGCAAAATGTGCAGTGGTTGATGTTGAGTTAGTGAGGTCATGTGGAGCACAAATTGTTCATGGTGATCTTTGTTTGGTCAATGTTGCACATTTGATTGTCGTCGGGGCGGTGTTTGGTCGGTAGCGCAGTGGATTTCTATTTCGACAGTGTCCATCTACAACAATTCTCCAACCTTTGGGTTGATAGCTAATTTAAAATTTCCCTAATCGTGCCTTTGTGCCTTCGTTCGGGTCGAGTGCAATTTTAGACCTTCTAGGTTAAGTGTTTTGTTGTGATTGTCAATCGTGCATTGTGTGTTTTTATTTTTTCTGGTTGTGGGATTATTTTTTGTTGCAATGCAGGTATGTTTTGTCTGATTTAGTGTTAGTTGTAATGTTTGTTTGGTAGGGATGAAGGTGATTTTGTTGGAGATGGCGTAGAAGGTGAAATTGTCTGGGGAAATGATGGTGATAACAAAGCTGGATTTCACAGTGAAGAGGTAGATGAAAATGATGAGTCAAACAAAACCCTATACGGATTCGATGACCAAGATGAATTTGAAGATTTTGATGAAAAAGAATCATTTGAAGATGACGAGTATGAAGACGACCAAGAAGAAGCTGAAAAGGAAGAATTAGATGGAACTGAAGTTGAACAGGAAGATCTAACATGTTTGAGCACAAATTTAGAACCGGATGGTATAGTTAAAATTCAATACCATGATAAATAAGTGCTCTCATTCATCTTCTTCATCCTAAATGAGTTTTATTTATATAAGTGGTGAGTATAATAAATATCTCATAATAATAAGAAACAAAATAACAATTTTATCCTATCTAAACAAGATATTAACAACCAGTTTAAATTTAAACAGCTTCTATTTCTATCTAAAATAAAAATATTTTAAATTCAAAAACTTCCTTTCAACACTTCATCTCAAGTTGGTGTATGAATATCGATCATGTCTAACTTGTCAATTGCTTCTTCAAACACTCATCCAACAACAATAGATTCATCAGGAGGAGCTTCAGGATAGTCCATAACAGGTGCTTCGATTATATGGGGTAGAAAGAGAAATGGAATACGAGAAAAGATTCAGAACAATCACATGTTTAAGTCAATAGACTTCAGGGCTAGTATGTGAAAGATTCAGAACAGTGCAACGAGTTTTACATCAATGACCTTCAAATGGAATACATGCATGGAGGCTTCAAAACCAAGGTACGAGAAGGATTCAAAATGAGTTTGTGTTGTGCCGTTTGTGTTATTTTAGGAAAGAAGATTAAGATACGGGAAGAGATTCAAGTCGGGACCGAAGATGTGAAGGTTATGTGAGACAAAGATGGAGTTCATGATAATGATAATCATAATTTGTAGATGAATCAAAGAAAGTGAAGGTTAAGGAGGAGAAATAAAAGTGAAATATAGGTATTAATACGGGAAGAAAAAAAAGATGTAAGTTTGAGAATTGAAAAAGAAAGACAATTATGGCAGCGGAAGAACAACCAGTTTAAATTTAAACAACTTGTATTCCTATTTAAAATAACAATATTTTAAAACTGGATGGTATAGTTATTGATGAAGTTGTTGATATATTGAAATTTGAGATGCACAATATGACAATTGTTGATTTGGGAAGGTTAGATTTTTAAGACTTTGAACTTGAGTTTTACTACTAGTATACTATAATTTGTAGACTCTCTTTGTGCGGAAAAGTCATGTGGTTAGAAGTAAGAAAGGTGGACTGTTGTATTAATACTATAATTTTTTTATAATTATAGACTTTGAACTTGAGTTTTACTACTAGTATACTATAATTTGTAGACTCTTTGTGTGCAAAAGTCATGTGGTTTGAACTAGAGTTTTACTACTAGTATACTATAACTTGATGAAGTCATGTGGTATTAATACTATAATTTTTTTTATTACTTTTGCACGAATTGATAAAGTTCTTAATGATGCATGGGGGACAAAGCACATGGCTGTAATAGATTCAATTATTGCTGATACAATATCTCCAAGGTCTGAAAGATCTCAAGGTTTTAGTGCAGAAGATGCAGAGGATATATCAAACTTATATCTAGAGGTTATATTTTATTTAAGTTCAATTATATTGGAGTCTGTCTTATGATTTAAGACTAAAGTAATATAAAGTGTTTTTTTTCTATTTTTGGAATTTATCAGTTATTTTCTTATGATTCAACTAGTTAATATTAGAAAAATTTATAACCTTGTGCTTTTGTGGGTAAGTACTGTTTATTTATGCTATAGTGTATCTGCCTTAAAAAAATGATGGCTTTTACTTTATTGGTATAATTTCTAATACGTTTCTTTCTTGCATTTCACAGTAACCTCATTAACTTTAGTTTATTGAATAGAAAAAAAAAGTAAAGTATTTTAAACTTTTGATAGTTTCTTTGGTGCACTTTTACTAGGGATGTATTTTTTTAGCACTGATATTTCAATTGGTAAGATTATATTCCCGTTTCTATTTTGTCTTTTTTTCTATTTTCCAAATTGTGCATTTATTTGTGTATTTCCTCTATGGTATTTTTTATAGGCATGTTTGGTAGCCGTTTTGAGTCTGTGAGCAGGGTTGAAGGTAATCTTGTTTTATTTCTTCTTAGTCTTTGGTGGCATTTGCTTTACCTTCTATTTTAATTCATTAAAAATATGAGGGTGTTATTCTGTTTGGTATTGCATTAGTTGTGCCTTATTTTAAAAAAAGACACAAATTGGTCATTATTATGCTTTAAAGTAGGCAACTGAAATGAATGCAAAAGCACAATACTAGATTGTTCTTCTGACTATTAGAGTTTTCTGATTCTAGTTAGTTGTTTTATCTTTACTTATTTTAGGATGTCAATTCTGCCATGGTTCATGGACCTGTTATTGTCTATTTAGGTGTAACTGAAACAATTCTAGTTGGTTTTGTAATGGCAGCTGATATCAAGTTTCCTCTTCATACAGGCCAAAATCTTTCTCTCTTGTAATTGTTTCGGATGCCCTTGAATCCTTATCTCCCATATACCTTAACAAAACTCTTCCAGATTTGGCAAGGGTATCAGCTGATGGAATAGTGATATTAACTGGTAAGTGCACTTAGATTAGTGCCTAATCCAATCTATAAATTAAAATATTTTTCAATCCAAGCAGATTCTTGTGATCTACCATTAACTCACATAGCTTTATTAGAGTACAAATTCATAACGAGGAAATGACACTAGGACATATGTTTTCAGCATTACTTTGGTTCACAAGCTATATAGGAATTATCTTTTTGGAGCATTGAATTGATGAGACTGGTGTCCTGTATAGTTATAGATCAGAAACGTGTTTTAGCTTTTTAGCTTATACGAACCATATTCTTAAATTCTCTATTACTGAATTTAATATGGATATAATAAGGCTTTCTTTGGTTGAAATTTTGATGTGTTACTAAGATTTTGAGTTTTTCATATGTTGGTACTGGTAGACTGAAAGATTATCTTTAGCAAAGATCAATAATCAAAAGGCTAAGGTTGCAGATGTTTCTAAATTTGGAAGAGCAGTGAGTACATTTTACATAGAATAATCATATTTTTATTGTTATCATTGCTTCAATATAAATTATTGATCAAGGATTTTAATAGAGTAATCATATTTTTATTGTTTTCATTGCTTCCATATAAATTATTGATATAGGATGAATATTTAGAACGCCTATGATCCTAGATCCTTAACCTTTTTGAAGCAAAGGATATCACACACACAAACAAACACATCAATCTGTCTATATATTTGGTTTATAAACAATGAAGGGAATTTTTTTTGTACTGATTTTTCTTGTTTCAGGTTACCTTTAGAAATTATTAATGTGACATTATTTTATTTGTTTTATCCAATTAATTGAAGTTTTATGTTCCTAACTTGCTTTTTTATTTATACAAATAACCTTGTTTTTATTTAATGTTTAAGAGTTTTTAAAATAATAAATTGATTATTCAAAAGAAAAACTATTCATAAAAAAAATTAAATAAATTTAAACTAAGACGATTATTTGGAAAAATCGTCTTAGTTTAAATTTATTTTTTTTTAAAAAAATCACGTTTAACTAAGACGGTTTTCCTTAAAATCGTCTTAGAATGTAGACATTCTAAGACGGTTTCTACGAAAAACCGTCTTAATTTAAATTTATTTTATTTTTTAAAAATAAAAGTTATTTCTAAGACGGTTCTTATGAAAATCGTCTTAAAATGTAACTATTCTAAGACGGTTTTGGCATAAAATCGTCTTAGAATTGTGACATTCTAAGACAATTTTCAAAAGAACCGTCTTTGATTTCATCTTTTAATTTTTTCTTTGATTTCGTCTTTGTAGTAGTGTTTGGTCGTCGGTACGGGGTTAAGCCCACTTATCACCTGTTCGTTGGAGACAGGCGACCGGGGTTTAATATCATCTTTTGTGGAGAGGTGGCACAAGGAGACAAGTAGCTTTCATCTGTCGATTGAGGAGATGACGATCATGTTGGACAACGTTGCATCATTGTTGCATCTACTAGTCATTGGTGTCTTCCAAACGTATGATGTATTGGACGTAGAGGAGCCTGTTGAGTTACTAGTGGAGTTGCTTGAGGTGACCCCTGAAGCGGCTGAAGCAGAGACGAAACAATGCCATGGAGCATATGTTCGTCTGTCTTGGCTGCGAGAATTGTATGGTGTGATGTGTGAGCATATGGAGTGGACAGTGGTAGCCAGAGCATATTTGCTCCACTTGGTTGGTTGCACGATCTTCGTTAACAAGAGTGTCACACATATCAATGTGGTATTCTTGGAGGCATTTCATGATCTCCATCAGGGTGATGGCTTCAGTTGGGGAGTGGCTGCACTCCAACACATGTATGATAACCTGAACTATGCGTGTCAGCACCACAAAAAACATGTTGCTGGTTATATTAGTATGCTGCAGGTATTTTTGACAATTTAGGTGACTTTTGTCTTATGTTTAATGTTTCAGATGTAATTTAATTGCTTATGTGTGTTCAATTTTTTGGTGACTGCAGTTTTAGGTATACGAGCATTTTCCTAGAGTTGTCAACATGATTGCAGATGAGGACTATGTGGAGAACCAACCACCGGCATCTCGCTAGAAGTCAGGGAAGACATTACCTATCACAACCTATCAAAGGCGACTAGATAGGTTGACGATTGACGGTGTTTGTTGGACACCATTCACTAATCATCGTGCGGTCCGTGACTTTGAAGTCATTTGTCTCTTCTCAAGTCATATCCGCTGGGTCCCATATATTGTCAGATACCAACCAGAACGGGTACTCAAACAGTTTGGATTCGTTCAGCTTATTCTATGTCTTCTGAGCTTGCCTTCCCCATCCACTGAAGAGATCGACGACAGGTGGCTTCACTTTTCTCAGTATCTTGCAGTCACAGGAGACTTTGCCAGTTTCCCTGGTCAGTGTACTGCGGAATATTTGGAGTGGTTCTACCAAATATCGCATCCTTTCATGATCCCATCACAAACTGGGGAGGTCATAAGACGTCCTCCCATTGTGCCACATCCCGTACCAGATCCACCACCTCATAAGCTAGATCCAACACCTGTTCTACAGGCAAATGTAGTTGAACCTGATCAGCCTAACATGCTTTGACATGCAATGGTAAGTGAAACTAAAACTTGGTTTAATTTGATTGTCATTTTCAATATTTTATAGCCTTATTGTCTTATACGATTTTTGCATACTCTATTAAAGGCGCGTGCCAGACCATTGCAGAGAGGTTGCAACAGTTGATAGATCTTCGGATGGTTACCACTGGCACTTATGCATACGAGATAGTAGAGCAATGTATCACATTAGCACGCAGTGTATGTGAGGATCGGAGAATGAATGTGTTGTCTAGACGTCCCAGGAATGGACGCAGCGAGTTTGACTTTTGACATTGTTTGTACGGCGTATGCCAATATATTAACATGTGTTAACATTTTCAGAAGTTACATCACTATGTTAATTGTTTAAACATAATCCATTATTATTGAACAAAATAATGTACTTGCTTAAACATCATTTATCAGTATTTAAACATCATCCAAAAAGAAAATATATAAACAATGTAAAATCCATGTCTTTAACACCCCAAATCCACATAATCAGCTGGTATTTTCGTCAAATTGGTATACTTCTGCGTTCGACTAATATAACAAGCGGGTCATTCTTTTGCTTATGAATAACAATTTCTTGACCATAACAAAGCGGTTGGTGGCAGAGGATATCCGTCTCACAATAATACCTGAACAAAATCATGATCCATATTGTTATTGTTAATTATATTTCTTGTAGTTATTGTAAACAAATAAAATGATATTTATAATACCTAAACAAAATGATTTCCATACACGTAACCAATACAAATGACCCGATGAGGAAAAAACGTCATACTTTGTTTGAGAGAAAGACAAACAAGTACAAGGTTATACCGTGAGGCAATCACGTAACCCATGTCAATAATATCCATTCATTTATCAATTGTTACCTGCCACCACAAACAACTATAACGTTATACCATTAACCAATCACAAAAGAGGGATTAGTAAAATAACCCACCAAAATATCATATACATATCAACACCAAGCATAAAACATGTACCTTTGACAACCCATCCACTAGGAGTGACCTCTCTAACTACTCAAATTTATTTAACCAACCAAATAAGACAATATACTCATTAGATCATTGTGCAAGTTCTTTGAGCAAATGATTGTGCACCACAGCCCAAGCATCTTCACCATAACCAATTAAGCCCGCAATAACACGATAACCGCAGCTACCATCTGCTTTAACATCACTGACATTTAAAATGTAATTCTTCATGCATAAGAGAAATTGATCCAGCATTGGAATATTACAAGAGGGTATAGGTCCTGAAGATGTTGATGCAAAACGGGGTTGAGATGAGCAACTATCATGCTGAGAATGTAACGCATCCATGTACTCAAAGTACGATGGATCCCGCTTGGTTGATCTTTGGTGTTTCTTTTGAGCCCCTTTTGTCTTTACCTTTTCAGGAGGAGGACACATGGAAGTTGTATCAAGATATGTTAGTTCTTTGAGCTTAGTCTTCAGAGTGACTTTGCCACACATATCAAGACGTTCGAAACGCTTCAATATTGCATCCATTTTCTTCTGTTATATGGATTTCGCACTCATCATCACCTTGGTCCTCGAAATGTAACATCCGCGAAAACATATGTACGGTTGCCAACGGTATACTACCAAGACCAATTCTAACTAGTTCACACGCACAAGGCAGACCATACGTACTTCTCAACACATCCACAACAAGTACGATCAACACCTGCATAGTCAACTCGCTCAAACTCTGCAGCAATTTCATTTAACGCATACCTTGAAACCATGTTGATCAGTCTCTTGTACAAGGTAACTTTAAACACATGTCCAACAACATTTGTGCTTCTCTCAAAAAATGTCTTTATTTCACTGTATTGCAACGTGATCATATTGTTCATGGCATCGCAAACACTACATAGATCTCCAACGCTATTCTGCAATAGTCTCTTTAAGTTCTAATGAGCAGACTCAATCCTACAATTTTAAACACATCAGAATTACATTTCATCGAATACTGTAATTATTGATCAGCATAAAAAAAGGTTTTACGATTTCATATCTGTTAGTTGTTGTGTTTCCAAAATGCATGACCTTATTAGTCCATGTCGTTACAAATCTTTCTTTGTGCAGATTCAACCACGTGTCTTTCACATATTGAAGATTGGCCACGGTGCACAAGCACATTCAAACTTCATAACATAGTCATCATATTCTTTTTCAGAAGCACAATCTACCAGACTCCCCCATGCATCCCATGCATTTTTTTGTCCCACAAGGATTTTACATTTTGCATTCCCATTCTTGTCAATGTGGAATCGACACAACAAGTTGATTGTGTCAGGGAAAATAGTCTTCACTGCATTCATCAGGGCTGAATCTCTATCAGTAACATTGACTTCAGGGAAAACATCACTCTTCAAAAAAAAGCCCCCTAAATCGTTCAAGCTCCCCTACAAGATTGTTTATACTTTCGCCCTCCAAATATGCAAAAGCAACTGAAAATGTCATCCAGTAGGTGTGACACCAACAGTGTCCAGCAGAGGGAGTCTGTACCTGTTTGTTTTGTACGTACTGTCTATGAGGAATACCAAATGACATGCATTTATCATTTTCACTGCATCTGGATGTGACCAGAAAATGTCACGTACAACATTTTTGTCCTTCAGTCTATGTCAGTGGATATACATATCGCGTTCAAGAAGCTTCATCAAGTGTTGCATTTCAGTATTACTGCCTCTTATGGAAGTATGGTACTCATATCTGGCATTGTAGACTTGCTTCAATGTTGTATAGTTGTTCGGATTGTGATCCTTCAAAGTTAGAAAAATATTCTACTAGCCCATTGCAATAGCTCTTCACGAGAATTAAACACATACAAAAACATCATAATACAAGTTAAATTGTCTCAAATATTTAATCATCAAACCCTTTAGTAAAAGACAACGTCATAAAATACTTCTGAAGTATTTAAGGCATCAGAACAATCAACTGAACACATGTTATTTTCAAACACAGAAGGTGTGCCTTTGTTGTCTTCAGTCATATTAATGTCTTCTGGCATACTAATTTCTTCGGACATAATATTGTCGTACATTCAGTCATCGTTGTCCATCTAAACAAACAATTTAAATAACAAATACATTTATTTGAATACAACAATTTATACACACTTTACAAATTCAAAAATTCAAAAACTGTGAATTTTTAAAGGTAAAAATCATGATGGCGTGCTTGCTACACCATGTGGAAGGGCAACATCACATCCAAATTGACAACACTATGCACTATATCGATAAAAACACTTTGTGGTCCTTCATATGGTGGCCAATAAATTTGATAGAACGCATGTCTGCTACACCATGTGGAAGGATAACATCACAGTCGAAATTGACAACACTATGCAATATATGGATAAAAACACTTTGTGGTCCTTTATACGGTGTCCAATAATCGTGATGACACATGCTTGCTACATCATGTGGAAGAGTAGAATCACAATCGAAATTGACAACACTATGCACTATATCGATAAAAGAGAAATTTGAATAATGACATGTCTCAATTAACATGGGATTCCAAACAAGCTCTATCAGAAAGACAACAACACAATTATAAATAACAAAAAACACCCTTAACAGAACAACACACTCCTACACAACATACCTCCACAAATCAAATTCAATCTTAATACTATGATATTCTTAGGAGAAACAAGCACTCAGACGATTGCTAACTCCAAATTAGCATTCATTTTTCCAAATGAATCACTCAAACACAACCAAACTGGTGTTTCTTTTCAATGTCCTATTCCAATACCAATGCGAGTTCCTAATGAGTGTTCTTTTCAGTCACTTAAGAGTAGAATGCACAACAACCTTTTGCTAACCAATGACCAATTTGTGCATGAAATCTGCTACCGACAGTCATCCATGGATATAGGTTAGCAATATTTTTTTCATTCTCTGCAATTGACAAAATGATGATGATGTTTGCACAATGTTAATGTGCAATGAACAATACCCATGTGTTGGCCCAATAGAATTATTATGTACCATCAATAAAACACCCGATGGTATACTCAACCTACTTCGATCCATCATCGTTCCTACACATGATGCAATGCTATATTACAAAGACAAGTGAAACATACCACGACAAGGCGATTTTCTGGGCTACTCCTTCACTGGAACAAATCCAATAAGATTTGAAATTCCTTCAAAATGCAACATTGAAACACTCAAGGATGTCATCAAGCAAGTTGCGCCTGTAGGGGTTCCCCCTTATGGAATTCACAACTCATAGGTGGTGAGAAAATTGTTTTTTCCACAGCCAGCTCATGCAAAATATTTAGAAAAATTAATCGAATATCACATAATAGAGTTGATAAGCGATGAAGACGTCTTAAAGGTATTAGCAGAATCCAACTACTGGAAACGTTTTTGTCCAATAGAAATTTTAGCTATTTTTAACAAACCAGTTACCCAACAAGCCCCAATAACCGATCAATATGTTGCAATAATCGATGCAGATGTTGGGCATGATGCTCACTAGAATGATTGAAATGGAAGAATATATGTTCATTACACAACATCTTTCGAACTATGATTAATTTGATTATTTTCGTATTTCAATTGTTATTGTTAGAACGTTCCGTTATTTTCATTTTATTAAGTGGTGTTTACTGTGTTTGTCTCTCTGTCTCTCATCTCAATAACTGTTATTCACAGTTACTGTAATTATTTTTATGTGCAAGTACATGTGTTTAAATACTACTTACAATTAATTTTTTCTTATTTATATTGTTAATTGGGGTTTGAATTTAAAAAAAAAAAAAGAAACACAGTGTAAATGTAAACATGTATGTTTTGATAAATCATTTTTTTATGTATGTTTGGGTAAAAAACTTCAAAAAAAAAAAAAACTCATATGGATTGCCAATCCGTATGACCTTTACGGATTGTCAATTCATATGAGTCATACGGATTATCAACCAAACTGGGTTCAGGAATGCACCTCCGACGAGCCAAAACCAAGTAACCACCGCGAGTCACAACCACCTCCGCTACCACAAAAACAACACCACCAACCGGAGATCAAAAACCGTAGCTTAGAGACAATCACCAGCCAATGAAAAAACACAAAAGCTTGCTTGCTGGGTGTATTAGTTTTAAGCAAAAAAGGTGAAGGGCATTCTTGGAATAAAATTTTTTTGCTGGATGTCTAAGAAAAAACATTGGTATAGGAAGTTAAACTCAAATTTCTTATGTTTTAAAAACCTTGTATTTAACCTTTTTGAAATATGTGAGAGCTTATTGCATATTTTGTTGATATATCTAAAGGTTAACATACTTATTTAATTAAATATAAAAAAATTATTGTTTATTAAAAACAAATATTCTGTTGATTTGGTTATTTAGACTAGGTCTCATCTTATCTTTCACTTGATTTTGGGTGGTTTAGAAATCCTATCTTTTTCATTTAGTTTTGTTTTAGATGATTTTAGAGATCTCACATTTTTTCATTCTCTCTTTCTCTAATGAATTTGTGGGTTATTCTCACTAAAGAGAGCTTGTTAACTCTTGTTATCTCTGTTGCCCTAATTATTATTGGGAAGGGACTCTTAAATTCCAAAAGATTTGCACTCTATGCAAACAAATCTTTGAAGACATCGTGTCTAACACACGTCTCATACTATTGTATCATGTGTTCCTAAGCTCCACGAGTTAGATAACAAGTCAAGATTCATGATTATCCAAGTGATTGAGTTCGTGATGATCATGGTTCGTTAGAAAACAACACTATATACAACTTATAATGGAGAAACATTAATGCTCTCTTTGAATTAGGAATTAAAAAAAGAAAATAGGAAATAGAAAAGACTTGTTATTTATATGGATAAAAATAAAAAGGAAAGTAATAAAACTTTTATCCCTTATTTGGATAAGTAAAAGAAATAATAAATAAATTACATAAAAAGTATTTTTAATTTTTTATACTAATTAAAAATTAAAATTTTTTGTTTCATTAATTTCAATCATAAATTTTTTATTTTATTCTATTATATTATCTTTTAAAGAAACTAAAATAACAAATATGAAAAAGAGAGGTCTTCATTTCCCCTTCTTTCATGTCAATTTAGAGAGAAATTTTTCTTGTGGGTCTAAGAAAAAACCTCCGCCCTTCCTATTTCTTGTCTTAATAAACAGTAAAAAAATTTATTTCTATCCCATTTTCTTCTTATTACCTCCTAAACAAACAAGGGTAAAACAAATCAAAACCAAAACATTGATTGTCAAAGCACGAGACGAATTTCACGGTAGACTCTCAAAATGTGTATCTGCAAAACACATGCAAGTTACATGTACCCAAAGTTTGGGTGGCAGTTGCTTATTATGAATAAATAGTTTTAAATGACAAGAAAATTTGTAGTGACCATATATAGAATTTGATTCATAATTATGTGATAGTTCCAATAAATATTCTAATAATTTCTTAGAAGAGAACAATATTAAAGAAATAAAATGAATTAAACTTTTCTTGTAAGTTAAAACCAACTCTACAAAAAAAGTGGAAAAAAAAATCAACTTATACACCTAAACTTATTCATAAATTAAATAATGAAAACTTACAAAAAAAAAATGCAGAAGTTAATTCTAATTTATGCAAGAAACTCAACAAGAATGTCAATTGAAAGCCATTCTGTTAAATAATGGCCAAATACATAAGCAAATGTGTTACAATGTGATATTTTACAATTTTGCATCATTCGACACAATTCTCCTCTAATAACCCTAGTAGTGATGCAGAGGCATTGAAAAGAGAGGAGACCATGAGACAACATAAAATTCAGCTTACATAATACCTAATTCCTAACAGGTGACAATTTATGAAAATGAAGGAAAAAGAAAGAAGCAGCAATTCATTTTTGTATAAAGCTAGTGACTAAACATACCACTACATAATGTCTCCTGAGAGTTCTGAGTGATCACAGATCAAAAGTGTTTCTGATAATCCTGCGATGGAGGTTGCTCCCATGGCCTCAAAAAGCCTACACAAAGAGCAATCAGTTTAGATACATAGGAAATGTGAAATCTGCACACAAATATTTTATCGTTGTTTTATAAATTCTATAAGCTAATAATTACATCTCATAAAGGTTGCAATAATCAATTATGGATTTTTATTATGTTTTGGTGACTTGTTGGTCATAGATTCAAATCCAGAAATAGTCTCATTGCATATGCAAGGGTAAGACTGCGTACAATATCCCTCCACCTTACTTTTGCATAACGAGAAACCTCTGGACAATGGGATATGTAATTTATTTTTATTTTTATAAATTCTTGTACAAGTTAATAATAATTACATCACATAAAAAAAGCCTACACAGAGCAATCAGTTTAGATACATAAGAAATGTGAAATCTGCACACAAATATTTTATCATTGTTTTATAAATTCTATAAGTTAATAATTACATCTCAAAAAGGTTGCAATAATCAATTATGGATTTTTATCATGCTTTAAGTAACAATCCGTGATTCATATATTCAGGCACGTGTCTACGCAAGCTATGTTTTAACTTTTAATGCACCCATACTACGCCCCACCTCCCTCAAAGAACATGCAGCAGAGATGTTTATATGATCCACTTGTTAAACTCAGTCTAAATATCCTTCCCAATATAACTGGTTGAAGTTATAGGATAAGGCTTAGATAGGAAAAGGTAAAAAAAAAAAAAATGCAGGCTTCATTAACCATGCATCCCCCCCCCCCCCCCCCCCC
>PYAF01006220.1:198005-219413 GCA_007407185.1 Glycine tomentella | reverse complement strand
GAATTGCTTTGCCACACAAACGACTCAGTTAAATCTTTAGGGAAACAACGATTTTATAGATAGATTAGCATTTCAACATTTCCCTCAAGTTGGGAGCATATAAATCATATGCACTAAAACAGTAGATAATCCAAGGATCTCTAAAAAACTGGTAAGATGTCTTGATAGTTATTTAGGTACAAAAGTTAACAATACACCGAGCAAGATCTCTTTGATGATAAGGACAACTGCCTCTATTTGTTTGGCTCGTACTCAGAAAATAGTTTGGATTGGAACAAGCATGCAAGGCTACTTGATTGTCAGTTTGTTCACATATCAAGAGTTTTAGACAAAAGAGTTCACATGTTGCCAATGCCATTGCTCAATAGTCAATATTCTACTTCTGCAATTGACAAGGCAATGATACCCTGATTCATACTTTTCCAAGATACAAGATTGCCTCCAAAGTACCCTAATGTTAAATATCTATTTGAAGGAAATCTGGTAATAACTGCTTATGTAAAACCAATCACTTAGGTATGCCCTTATACTGTCTTATAGAAATCCTTCTCTTGGTGGTTTTAATGAGAATCACATCATCCCGATGCTGTCACATGGAGCCTGTTGAAAAAAACTGACCATGCTCACGACAAAGGAGATATCTGGTCACAAGATAGTGAGCTGGTTCAAATGCCAAACAAGTCTCCCATGCCACCTAGATTCTAGCAATGGCTCCCCCTTTTTAGATCATGACATTTGAATCCATAAGTGTGCAAACAGGTCAGCAGTATATCATTTCAGTATCCTCCAGTACATCTAGTCCATATTTTTTACACAAGATTGCAACACCAGTAATATTGAAAAACTTCTATACCCAGAATCATGAAAAAAGAAATGTGCTTAGTTGGCAAATAGTTTTCCTTAGCCCAATCTGCAATGACATTATGACAACATCACCCACATAGACAACCAAACGTATACTCTTGGAACTGTGAGGAATGACAAAAGAAAATACAGGGATCTTCCTCACTATAAATTGTCTCAAACTACCCAATAACTATGTTAAATCTCCCAAATCATGACTGCGTAGGCTGTATCAAAATATAAGGACCAATATGTAGGCGGCACACTAATCCAAACTCCTTGTAGTGTTTTCTCCATATAAACCTCTCTAGCAAGCTCACCATGAAGAAAGACATTTATAACATCAAGTTGTTAATGCAGACAATGGCCCATGGCAGCAATAAAAAGAAAGATATGGACAGACACAATTTTACTCATAGGTCAGAAGGTATCACCATAATCCAACCCATACATCTTGTCTAGCAATTAACAACCAACTTTAACTGTATGCACAGAAACAACCAAATGTATCTTTGGCAAAAGATAAAAGAACAAGCCACCAAGTGCCACTAGAATGCAAGGCAGTCATCATTTCATAAAATCCACCATTGCTTTTGCAACCCACAATGGTATAAAGCCTTTTCTGTAATCTTCGGAATAGAGACAGGATGAAAAGATGTGCCCAAAGTATAATAGGGTGAAGATAGAAACAGTGACTCAGAATCATGCATGCAATGCAGACTGGGAGTGGGGCAAATAACTTTCAAGAGGAAACAGAAAGACTGGTAAATATAGATGGGACCATGCAAGGTAAGGGAATTGGAGAAAGAGAGTCAACAGGTGCTTCAAGAGGTCAGGCAAAAGGATTACGATGCGAGCAACAATAATAAACCAGAACTCTGCAGAAGAACCAGTCAAGGGAACATGAAGAACCTCATACACAAGGGAATGACCAGTGGAACTCTCAAAGGAGGTAACGTTTGCTATGGTAAGCTAAGTGTAGAACTCTCAAAGGCGTAATCTGGTTTAGTAAAACCAAAGGAGGTAAGAAATTAAGTAACATACAATGTATTGTTATTGTAATATGAATCTTCTTATTCATACATCTAGATTGAAACCCAAAGGGTTCATTATATACAACTAATTCTAATACTTCTAGAATATTCCACAACATTTTCTAATACTCTACAATATTCCACAACTAATTCTAATACTATAGAATATTCCACAACTAATTTTAATACTCAAGAATATTCCACACTCCCCCTCAAGTTGGGAGATATATATTAATCATTCCTAACTTGCAAATCAAATCCTCAAAGGTAGGCTTAGTGTAATCCTTTGGTAAGAATATTTGTCGTCTACTCTTTGGTAGGTATATATGACACATACACTACCATCCTCCAATTTTTCTTTGATAAAATGACGATCAACCTCCACATATTTAGTTCTGTCATGGTGAACTGGATTTTGAGCAATACTAACAGCAAATTTGTTATTGGATACAATCTAACAGGTAGGGAATAAGAGATCTTCAATTCCTCACGAAGTCTTTTTAACCAGATTCTTTCACAAATACCATGGGCTAGAGCCTGAAATTCTGCTTCTGCACTGCTTCTAGCAACAACTGTTTGTTTCTTACTTCTCCAGGTCACAAGATTTCCCCAAGCATAGGTACAATACCCTGAAATGGATCTTCGATCCATTGCCAAGCCAGCCCAATCTGCATTTGTATAGATTTCAATCATCCTCTTGTGTACCCTTTGAAAGAACATTCCTCTACGAGAGGTGTTTTTGAGGTACTTGAGGATTCTATAAACTGCACTAAGGTGTTTTTCCTTAAGAGAATGCATGAATTGACTAACCATGCTAACCGCAAATGCAATATCAGACCGAGTATGAGATAAGTAGATCAACTTCTCCACCAACCTCTGGTACTACTCTCTGTCAACTTCTTTCTCATCTTCAATTCCTAATTTAATATTAGGATCAACTGGAGTCTCTACTGGCTTGCACCCAAGCACTCCTGTTTCTTGCAGGTTTAGAATATATTTCTTTTGAGTTAAACAAATTCCTGTCTTACTACGAGCAACCTCCATGCCAAGGAAATATTTGAGAACTCCAAGATCTTTCAGTTCAAACTGGTTAGCTAAACACTGCTTCAAAGAGTTTATCTCCTCGCTATCATTTCCTGTGACAATTATGTCATCAACATAAACGATGAGAATAACAATTTTGTCATCATCAAAGTGTTTCTAAAATAAAGTGTGATCAGTTTGAGCTTTGAGGAATCCTCTTCCCTTCACAGCTTGGGTAAACTTCTCAAACCACTCTCTAGGAGATTGTTTAAGTCCATAGAGAGACTTCTTCAACTTGCATACTGAACAGTCTCCTTTTTCAAAACCAGGTGGTGGATCCATATAAACTTCTTCATGTAAATATCCATTCAAGAAGGCATTCTTTACATCTAATTGTTACAAGGACCAATCAAGGTTGGCAACAAATGATAGAAAAACTTGAATAGTGTTAAGTTTGGCAACTAGGACAAATGTCTTTTGATAGTCTATCCCATAAGTCTGAGTGAATCCCTTAGCAACCAATCTCGCCTTATAATTGTTGATGCTATTATTTGCATTAAATTTTATTGTGAACACCCACTTGCAACCTACTGTTTTCTTTCCTCTGGATAACGCTATAGATTCCCGAGTACCATTTTTTTAAGTGCATCAATTTCTTCAAAGACTGCATTCCTCCATTTTGGGTCATCAAGTGCTTCTTGGATGTTTTTTGGTATTTTTGTACTGTCTAAAATAGTGTTGAAAGCACGAAATCCTGGGGATAACTTTTTATACGAGATATGGTGAGAAATAGAGTGAGCAATACAAGATCTGGTACCTTTTCGAAGAGTAATAGGAAAATTTAGGTCGGCTGCATCAATGCATTCAGGTATTAGGTTGCTGGAACTAGGACTCGAGTGAGAATATTGGTAGTGTAGAGGCTCCTAAAGTGTTTTTCGCCTGCTGTAAATTTTTCCTCATTTATCAAGAGGATCTCCAGTCTTTGGCATAGTAGCTCGCCCTATCTCCTACACAATAACTCCCCCTGTCTCCAAAGGCAAAGGTAGAACAACAGACTCATTTGGTTTCCAAGACTTATCTTCATCTACCCCAATAGACTCCCCTTGAAGAGAAATCGAAGGAAAAAAGGATTGTGTCTCATAAAATGTGACATCCATAAAAACAAAGACCTTATGGAGAGAAGGTGAGTAACATTTGTAACCCTTTTGGTTAGGAGGATATCCTATGAAAACACATCGAATAGACTTAGGATCGAACTTGGACCTTTGATAGGGAGGAACATGTACAAAAGCCACACAGTCAAACAACTTGAGAGAAAGGGAAGAATGAGCCCGAAAAAAAGGAAAAGTGTTGGTAAGACAAGATAAAGGGGAATGAAAATTTAGGACACGAGAAGGCATCCGATTGATGAGATGTGATGCATGCAAGACAACTTCCCACATAGATATTTAGGGATATGCATGGTAAACAAAAGAGCTCGAGCAACTTCAAGAATATGTCTATTTTTTCTTTCAGCCATCCCATTTTGTTGAGGGATGTCAGGACAAGAACTTTGATGGAGAATACCATGTTGGGTGAGATAGTCTCCAAGAAAAGAATTAAAATATTCAGTACCATTATCAGTTCGAAGAATTTTGATAGAGGTCTGGAACTGAGTTTGAATCATAGCATGAAAGTTTTTAAAGGTGGATGCAGCATCAGACTTATCCTTTAAAAGATATACCCAACATACAATAGAATGATCATCAATAAAAGTAATAAACCAACGAGCACCGGAGATATTATTCTCACGGGCTGGGCCTCATATATCACTATGAATCAAGTTAAATGAAGAAAAATCATGACGAACTCTAGGAGGATAAGAAACACGAGGGTGTTTTGCAAATTGACAAATATCACAAGAAAAAGCACTGGGTTTTTTGTTGATAAATAAGTTTGGGAATAACTTCTGAAGATAAAAAAAATTTGGGTGTCCAAACCGACCATGCCCCACAACAAAACATCATTACAACCATCAGACAAAGATAATGAGTGGTGTGCAAAATTTTTTGTTTCATTAGGATCCTTTTCAAAATAGTAAAGCCCTTCTTCCTCTCTAGCACTGCCAATTTTCAATCCCGAGTCCTGTTCCTGAAAAACACAAGCATGAACAGAGAACTTCGCAACACAATTTAACTCAGATGTAAGTTTACTGATAGAGATGAGGTTACAAGTAAGAGCGGGAACATGAAGAACTGAGTTCAAAGTAATGTGTTCAGAAAGTTCAATGGATCCCTTTCCAGCAATAATAGAGAAGTTGTCATCAGCTGTTCTTATTCGTGACCATACTTATTAATCTCGGATAGCGGCGCATAACGGCCACTCCTAAAAATGCTATAGCGCTATAGCGGGTAGCACTTACAGCGAAGTATATAAGGGAATATATTCTGAAATCTTTCATTCATCACTAAGCCTCTCAAATACCTTTACAAACATAATTCCCAAAAAAAAAATATGACATAAATATCAAACATAAAAGACTAAAACAAATTCAGTAACTCACATGAATAAAATAATCCAACAATAAATTAATGAACAATAAAAAAACAGAAAATAATTAGTTTAACAAAAAATAAACAGACATATAATTTATATAATACATAAATACAAAAACTATAAACAAATAATAAATAGACTAGAAAAAATAAATAAATATATGAATATAATTTATATAATAAAAGTATAAAACAGAGGTAAAAAACAAAAAACAGTAGCTCCATTCCCTCTTGTTCACTATTGTCAACAGCTAAACATTTGTCAGTGGGACCCGCAGGTGTGCACTCATCTTCTCTCTCCTCAATATCTTCAAGCGACTCCAATCCCTCTTGTTCATTATTGTCAACATCTGAACACTTAGTAGTGTGACCCGCAGGTGTGCACTCAGTGTCTCTCTCCTTAAAATCTTCACATGACTCCATTCCTTCTTGTTCAAAATTAACTTGCATGCTTGAATCCAGCATCTTCTCTCTCCTGCCCCCTGCAGCACCTTCTTTTTCCTTTTCTTGATCCTCCAGAACCCAGTTCCCCATACCCACCTCAACCAATGCACCCCCTACCACCAGATTAAGCTCACAATTGTCGCTTTCCACCAGCTTCCTCATATAGGTGGAGGACTGACTCTCACCGAAAGCGTGAACTGCAGCACCTACCTTGTCGCACCTGCTGTCAGGAGGCTGTTTACTAACCAACGGTTCCTGTACATAGCTTTGACCATCGGACAAAACTCCTTCCTCCCTGATACCGTCGTGTTCATCCCTACCAAAATCCACCGCCACATCCAACATCGGAGTCTCGGCGACCCTACCAATGTCCGACGCCCCACCCATCGAAGACTCTACGACCACCACCCTATCCTCCGACGACTCAGTCAAATCCATGGTGCTGTCGTCGGACATAATCTCATCAGAGGACGACGCATTTAAAACAATTACCCAGGCTTATTAATAGCAGCGCACCCTCAACCTTTTGTCTTCCTCGACATTTCTTTTCAGCCGCACTGCACCCGCTTTTCAGCCACGCTGCACCGGCGATAGTGGCCGCTACACTTCGCCTAACTGTCGCGATGAGATTTGTGGCGGCCGGCGGCCGCACCGCACCACTACTCCGCAATAGCGCCACTATTAATAAGCCTGTTCGTGACAGTTGATAGTAAGGGGTATAAGAACAAAACAAAGTTGCATTACCTGTCATATGATCAGAAGCCCCTGAATCAAGAATCCAACGATTACTACGATTAACATGGAATGTCGTACCTTGTTGAGCAACATGACTAGTTGCTTCAGCAAATTGAGGCATCACCTTCTGAAATTGCTCATACTCAGCCTTAGAAATGAAAACACCATCAGAATTAGGAGAGGCACGAAGCTCCTCACTCGTATTATAAGAAGAGTCCATAAATCACCTCAAACCAGAAGAGGGAAGGCCGATGAGGTGAACGGAAATAATCGCGCCGCAAACGGACACCGATAGGCCGACAAATGGTGTCTAGAGTCAATGGTGGCCTTGTTTTCACTATTGGAGGTGACTAGATAGTGTTTCTGGGAAATGGCAGAGACAAATGACTTAAGGGTTTTTTTTTTTAAATGGACTTCAGAGTTGCGGAACAATAACAAGAAAATCTGCTCTTGATACCATATTGTAATATGAATCTTCTTATTCATACATCTAGATTGAAACCCAAAGGGTTCATTATATACAACCAATTCTAATACTTCTAGAATATTCCACAACTTATTCTAATACTCTAGAATATTCCACAACTAATTCTAATACTCTAGAATATTCCACACAATGAGAACTGCATCACCACAAAATCTCAAAAGGACATTATCGTGAAGGACCTACGTTCTTTTAAATAACAGTCTTTATGCTTTACAATGCCATTTTGCTGAGGATTGTGATTGCATGAAGATTGATGAAGTATGCCCTATGAGGACATAAAGTAGTAAACAAAGCAGAAAATTATCCCTGTGCCATATAAAATAAACAGAAGATATATAGAGGTAAAAAATTGATTGTGAAAGTACAAAAGGATTCAAATATAGAAAGCATTATTAGATATGTTGATTATGATTATGATAACCTTGTCTATAATCATTTATAAACCAAAAATACTATAAACCCAATATTGGGGAAAACTCAACCAAGTCCCACATTGACTAGAGATAGCACTAGGTAGGAGCTTATAAAGCTTAGGCACCCCCTTACCTTACAAACCGTAGGGATGAGTTAGACCTAAAAGCTAAGATGGTATTAGAGTCTATCCTAGATTCATTATTGGACCAACTACCATATTATCCATGCACCAAGCCTAATAGTGTTGGGTGAGAGGGGGTGTATTGGGAAAAAACTCAAGTCCTACATCACAACAGATAGTGCTATTAAGATCTTATAAAGTTCTTTTTGTTTTTTTGCTTTCACAAGGAATGCTCCCCACTGGTGTAGGGCCTAATCTCCTCCAGGGTACAAAAGGCAAAAGAGTAGACCCCTCCCAACCAGGTTTGCTCCATTCAAAAGAGTTGGGAATCAAACCCTCAACCTCTTGCTTAAGGAGCAATATCCCTTACCATTCATACCAACCTGAGCTGCAAACATTATAGTATATCACTCCATGGTTCACCTCCTTGGCATAAAATCAAATTGTATTTTAGTAATGTAAATCTTGTATTAATCTTTGCTCAATTGCCCTTACCAATAACTTCATAGTATGATTCATGGGCTTTATCCCCTTGTACAGAATTTTCCTAGACCTCGTAATCTTGTTAAACAGTTTTGTAAGCCAACTAATACTTTTCTCACCTAGACCTTGCTATACCTCAATGAGTACATTATCCGCTCCAACTGCTTTGTTATTTGTCATCTTCTTCAATGCTTCATTAACTTCAAGCTCTCAAATTCTAAGATAAAAGGTATGAATTTGGTCCTCATCCCTTGAGTTTAGCCTATTTGAATGCAAAAAATTATTTCTCCATAAATAGCTTGCAAAAGTAATTTTCCATCCTTCTATTATATATATTATTTTGTGAAGACTTTATCTTCATTCTTAACATATTTCACTTCATCAAAGTATCATGACTTTATTTCCCTACCTTTAGCAAGCTTGCAAATGATTCTTTCTCCATCTTTAGTGCCCATGAAAAGTTGCAGCTTTTGCCTCATTCACCTCCTTCATGGCATCTTTCTTAGCAACCACAAATTTTTCCCATTTTTCAATATTCTTACACAAAATCCATGCTTTATAACATTCTCTTTTAACCTTAACTTAATTTTGCACACTAGCATTTCTCCAACTAGATTATTTAACCTTAGGTCCCCAATCTCCTAATTCATCAACAATCTATTTTGCTACCTTCTTAATCCCTTCAGCCATTTGTCCAATATATTTGCATTTCCCAGGCCCTTCCTCAAGAACTGTTCATCTTGGCTTTTCCTTACTCTCTTCTCAACTCTTATATTCATGACCTGACTCTGTGTTGGGTAGTCATTAGTCAAGCTCTCCCCACGTATGACTTTGAAATCCATGCAAATTTTTCTGCCTGATTTCCTCATAAATAAGAAATCAATTTGCGAGCATACAACCTCCCTTTTGTGGGTGATAAGATGCCCCTCCCTCTTCCTAAAACAGGTGTTGTCTACTATAAATTGTAATCAACAGAAAAATCTAGGATAGATTTTGCTTCTCCAAGAAGCGGGGGGGAAAAAGAAGCCCTACTGTCCTGCTAGAAAAGGAGGCAGCAGAAGTTGTCATTTTGATTGTATTATGCAGCTTCAGTCAAAAGTAAAGATGAAGTATTATAGGCAGGATACAAAGTATAAACCATGCAGCAAAAAGTGTAGGTGAGGTGAAAAGAAGCTACAGAACCAAATCAACCACAAAAACAAGTGCAAATGGTGAATCTGAGAGCTACAATACAACCATGTGGCAGCTTTATTGACTGGACCAAAAAGAAGCATATGAACAGATTGTGACAAAAGATTGTGTCTCACAACAATGTCAAGTGACACGGCTAACATGTGGTAGAAGTACATGAAAAAGGTAGATCACAGATGGCAGCAAGGTTTGGTAGGCCGATTGATCAGGGAAAGACAATCTGAATGGTGGAATCAATCAAACATCAAAGGAAAAAGGACCAAAAATGTGTGAGCTAAGGGCACAACTAAACATGTGTGAGCTAAGGGCACAACTAAACATGTGTGATTGGAGAACACAACCAAACAAGACCACTGGAAGGGGAACAGATTGGTGTTATTGATAAATAGGGAAAAGGCTATGTACATTTATAGTCCAAGAGAACAGGCTGAACAGCTATGCCTGTATTATATAGAACAAATTAATAGATAGCTAATATCTCAACCACCTCAAAAAAGTCAACTAAAGTATGACTGCAGTAACCTACCCAAGCACTTGAAACTGCAGCATCAAATATCGACTTACACGAATCACAGGTACATTTAACAAATAAGAAAACAAACCATTAATAAAAATCTGGCATACTTAGTTCTCCAAGCGACATATATATGGAATCATCCTCAGCAAGTGTCCCCTGAAACGAAAAGAATGAAATTGTGTGAAAATCATCAATTATGATTATTAAAAAATATCTTATCAGGATAAAGCATCATTTCATTGTAGATTAAAAAGGCATGCAGCAACAATCAAATCAGCAAAGGTTATATTAAAAAGGACATGCATCAAAATCTATCTCAATTCGAAGGTAGCATTGTACCGTTCCACTATGAAGGCCCATTTCATTGTGCACAGAGCTTATGTCACCAGGTACTGAAGTACAGTTAGGGAAATCTGACCCAAGCAACTCTGATATCATAAGCCCATATCCATCCTGAACATCATGCATGTCAGCAGCATTTTGAGCATGGTTGGAAAAACCTTCAAGGCCAGGAAACATAGTTTCTGTCCTGTGATTTCAAAGACAATATATTACGGAGAGTAGCAAGTCAGTGAAGCATGTTTAAAACTATATGCTCCAGCTGATATTTTCACTAATTAATTGAAAGAAGGGATAAAAAATAGATAAATTAGATCCTAACAAACACTAAATTTGAGAGATTGGATAAAAGAATACTTAACAAAGATAACATAAAATATCCAGGGGGAAGGAAGTAGGAAAAACATACTTTATCTCCATATTGTCGATTGACTTCTCTTCTTGAATGGAATCATCATTTTCTAAATCAATTACTTCAATCTCTTTGCCATTTGTTGCATGAGTATTGAATTTCCCTGATACACTAGCATGACTCATGGTCAGATCTATGTCAATTGGCACAGCTTTCTTTGTTTCAGAAACCACAGGGGGGTATATCAGAACTGGATGATCAACACGATTTTCATGCACTTCAGACACTTCAATGAGATTCAGATCACAAGTTCTAAACGAACTCGGCAAAGAAGGCTTCTCTTCTGAACATTGAAGAAAGGGTCTATCTCCACCTTCTGTGAACTGAGAAGCACTACCCATCAGGCTCCCCTGATCAGAAGCTATAGTCACTTTGTCAATATGTGAAATTTCATCGTCTCCTGAGCTCTCTTTCACTTCAATTGGGTTACTATGCAGAAAGTACCCCCCACCCCCAGTCTTAGGAACAAGGGAAGGCACCCATTCTCTCAGCTTCTTGTTGTCCTCCCTCACATCATCACCATCTTCAGCAACACGCTTTTGACCGTGTTCCTCAGCCAAGGAACTGCAACTTCCATACTCTGGTAGTGTAGTACCAGAGTCTTGGTTGTTATCCTGCATAAAACCTCTATCCTGACCAGATTGACATCCTACAGATTGAACTTCCTCGGCTTTACAGACAGCATCTAATTCTTTCACATCCTCAGTAGCATGAACAGGTTCTACCTTGGCAACATCTACGTCAACATGTACTATAGCATAACTTTTCTCACCTAGCAAATCACCCGATGAGGAGCCTTTAACAGACTCATTTTCAGGCACCACTTCCTCAGCTCCTTGAAGATCCCCGACATCTTGTGCAGTCCCACTCCCATCTCCATTATTCCCAACCTTCAAATTCTTGCGCACAACCGAAGAGCGTGTCCTGGTGGGAACCTTAACAGACTTGCACAAAGAAACCAAATCAGCAAGAACCCCGCTGGAGCTACTATTCTCCTGATCACTCAACTGAGCAGACACATTCCTCAATCTCTCGCTATCATCGTCGCCACCAGCCCCATCCTTCACCTGTTTAACCCCAACACTCACACTCTCCAAATCATTTCCAACACCAACCTCCATATCCACATCACTCACATCTTTCCCTATACCACTCTGCTTCACCCCCATCAATTCAGCATTCACCCTCTCCATATCCCCATCCTTATCATTCAAATCACCACCATCCTCACTCCTCGGTGCAAATTCATTCAAATTCGAATTCGATTTCACCGAAGCATCATCAACACTATTCTGCTGCTGCTGCTGCTGGTACTGGTGCTGATCCTCCTCATCCTGGTGTCTAACACTAAATCCACCACTCCCATAATCATCATCCTCACCATCCCTAACATCCACGGCACCGCCATGAAACCGATCAGACCACGACCCGTTCCTCTTATACTCCCTCCCCCAATCCATCCCATTGCTCCTGCTGAAACTTCCCCTCCTCCTCCCCCCCTTCTGCCCGAACTCATCAAACCCACCCAATTTCCTCCTCCCGTCAGCACTTCCGAGCCGCGCCAGCGCCGACTGCCGCCCGCCCTCCGCCGGAGTCTTGTGGTTCTGCCACTTGGGCGGCGGCAGCGCGTTGGGCGGCAGCAGCCCCTGGGAGACCAAATACTCCGCCGCGAGCCGCCCTGCCTCGACGAAAATGTCACCGCCACCGGCACCTCCGCCTCTCCGGCCTCTTCCCAGCCCCCCGTCACGCTGCTGGCGGTACTCCGACGCGTAAAACCCTCGCGGACTCCGTTGTCTCGCCTGCATAGTGACTTTCACTCCCTATTTCTGTGATCAAATCAACCTAATTAATTCAATTGATGCAGCTCAAAATCTCTAAGCCATGGAAGAAACTAAGATTGAACAGAAAGGGATCGAGTGAGTTAGGTTTGAGGGTTTTGGAGAAGAAGTGGTTGGTTAGAACTTAGAAGTAACACAGCAGAAAAAGAGTATTTAATCTAACGGTACTATGCTATGCTACGAACACGTATATTATTGATTGGATTTGGATTTGCTGCACAACAGATGAATTGAACAAATTGAATTGAATCAACGTTTCATGGAATCATGGTGGTGTTCAGTTCATTCTCCCAAAATGCTCTTTTTATTTATTTGTTTGTGTTGTGTGTCACTGCCGTCAATTTTATGGTTCATATGATATATGATATACTTATTAATGCGTGTACGTATACGGAAACGGGTTTTGGTATATGTTAATCAAGGAGTAAGCGATGTATTCTGCATTTAATGTTTTCTTTATTTTCTAAAATAAAAAAATTGCATTTAATGTTTTCTTTATTTTAGAAAATAAAAATATTTTTTTATTTTAGAAAATAAAAATGTTTTTAAGCAAATGTGATTCTTAAATGGAAACAAAACTTACAAATAAAGGAGAAAAAATTGGAATCGAAGCGTATGATATTCACATTATCCTATGTTTCAGCACCTTATAGTATGGATTAAATTATAGTTATAGATTTAATTTTTAAAGATGTTGTAGTAATAAAAAGAATTAAGGATGATGTTTTATTTAACTTTTTTAAAAGATGAAATGTAGGTATAAGTTAATTTTAATTTATATAAAAAATTTTAATTTATGTTATTTTTTATTTTATTTTTTTTCTATTGCATGTTGTTAACATAGGTTTTAAGACAATTGATGTTAAATATTAAACTTAACATTGATTTTATTAAAAATTGATATTGTTTGTCCGTGTCAATATTGATTTTGTTTAAAACCCATGTTGAGGCTCGCGTGTTAACAACGATTTTAATATAAATTGATGTTGAGCTTAACATTAAAACACGAACATTCATATTCTCATTTTAGATTTCTCACGTGCCCAAAGCTCTTGTTGTCATTGTTGTGCTCGTCATTGTCACGACCATTGTGGTGGTTGTGTCCAAACTTTGTTCATGTTCGTTGATGTCACATATAACACCCTCAGATTTCAATATATATGTGCATTTTCTTATAAATATGCATTCCTAGACAAATGACATAAATACCCTTTGACATTTTTGAAAATGACCAAAATGTCCTTGGACAATTTCACAAATGACAGTTAGGTCCCTAGGGTAAATGACTAAAATGCCCTGAACAATTGTACAAATGACCAAAATACCCTTTTAACTCTGATAAGATCATACAACCTCAGTAAAGTCATGAGAACCTGACAAAAGTCTAGTAAGCTTTTAGAAAGAAAATTTTTAACATTCCTAGTAAAGAAAAACTATGAAATGAAATTTGTAGAGATTTTGAAAGATATTCCAAAAAGAATTGAATCTAGCTTAATCTGAGTTTTATAAAAACACAGAAAAAGGAAAGATACAATCTAGGAATTTTTCTCTTAATTATGGAAAAAATGAATTCTTAAATAAAGTAGTCTAGACATTTTATTTATTAAAAACAAAATAAACCAATGGGAATTTAGAAAAAGTCATTAGGAGAAAGCTAAAAACATCCAAAAATTGTTACTAAAACTTAAGCTAGTTTCCAACTAATTTTAAGAAATTTTACTTCCAAGAAAGCAATTGAAATTAGACTTTCATAAATTATAGAAATACTTTTGATTAAATATAAGAAAATATGAAGTAAAACAAAGCAATAAAAACCCTTAAAACCATAGCTATTCCACGCTTAAGTCATAAGCCCAAAAATTGAAACAAATTGCTCCAAAATATCCTAGCCTAGTCGTGCACTATAAGAAGCATGAAGAAAGCTTTAGAAAAGTGTGGAACTAGGCCACTTGGACGGACACCAAGCAAGGAATAATCCCATTGGACCAAATGGAAAGTAACCTTAGCAAAAATCTTCTAAAAATCAAGCTATCCCACGTGAAGCAAAGAAAACAAAAGGCAAGGCACAAGCTTGATTCATTGCACGGCTAAGACAAAAGAAAGTTGTAGAATTTTCATGAAATCAACCACATATAGGATAAGAAAGCCATTAGCCAATAAGGAGGGACCAACTAGAAAGCAAAGCAATAATAAGCTTGAGATATTTTCAATTAAAAGCCAAGAAACTTAGCATATAAAAGGAAGGTGGGGACCAAAGTGGATGCTGATTTTTGCACGGATAGCACCTCACTTTCAGCCATCCCTTTCACTTACCATTTCACTTAAAATACAAAACCAAACAAAGAACACACCTCAAGGAAGCTCACGTGAAAAGCTAGGAATTTGAAGACAAGTAGCTAAGTTCTACATCAAAAGAAAAGCTAAGGTATGGGAAGTATTATGGTACACATGCTTAGATAATTAATTAAGTTATGTTATCATCTAATTCTATAAGACTTAAGCTAGGTTGTCATTTATTTTCATAAGCTTTAAGTTTGTATACCATGTGTTTGTAAAAATGCTTCAAAGAAGTAAAAGAATACCTAGATGATAAGTAACCTTAAATAACTTAAGGAATAATTAACTTGAATGTAGTCTAGTAAGAAAGTGACTAGGAAAATCAATTATCTATATTTTAACTATGTTTAATTGTTTTATTAAAGCTATATGTTACTTTGTTATTTATTAGATGTTGTTGTATGTTAACTCACTTGATGATGAATCTTGATTTGCACTAAGGTTGTATATTACTTGATGTTGTTGTATGTTACTCATTTGAGGTTGCACTTTAAGTTGTATTAAGGCTATATGTTATATTGTTTAAGATGTTGAAAGTGGTGAATTATGTATACTTAAAGAAAATCATGGTACACTTATGTCTTTTATATATTGAATTGACCATGATGGGCGAATAAGAATTTTGGTGCCAAAGTTATGAGAATTTGAGAAGTAAAGTAACTGGAAAATAAAAAGGAAACCATTACATACATCATTCGCATTTATTCCCCTCGGAGTGGAGGGAGGTCTCACTGGAGTGGGTGGAACTATTGGTACCCTTTTTATCCCCTTGGAGTGGAGGGAGGTCTCACTGGAGTGGGTGGGACTGTTTCACTGGAGAGGGTGAAACTATTCTGATTTTGGTATCTTTTATTAGGCCTCTGAGATCTCAGTCATGCATCATGATAATAAAGAAAGCATGCATCATTCATCATGTATCTGTTTTATAATTGTTATTTTGTTTCGATTATGTATCTGTTTCTGTTGTTTATCTAATCATGTTTATCATGTACTTACCCGATTTGTGTCTGTGGTTGACAACTGTGATGACCCTAATTTATATGGGCGAGCAGAGGAACAGTAAGCTAAGGAAATCGTTGAGGAAGGAGCTGGATGTTCTATGGGTTGTATTTGTGATCTTTTGTTTGTTTGTATTTGATGCTACGTTGAGTTGTATGTAACTTATTATGTAACAGACTATTTGGGACTGTACTGTATTTGGACTGTATATTAAACTATGTTTGAACTTTGTATTTTGATAAATTTGCGGACGCGTTAAAATAAATAACTCATTACGTATAATTAGTTTTACGTAAACGAATTACGTAAAAAATTTCTCTGTAAATTAAGAAGCGTAATAAATTAAAAATGGACAAGAAACGTAGTCGTTACATCACAAGCTCAGTATAGCTAGCCCAAACCATTTTGGAGGCCTCGCTTGTCATTGTCAGCATTAGTCCTCGCTTATCGTTGTCGTCGTCGATTTCAGGTTTATATATCATTTTCAAAAGCTATTTTCAGTTTGTTATTTCTTCCTGTTAACGACACATAGTTACCTTGCAATTTGGTATTAACAAGGGAAAAGTCTCTCACTAATAAGCAAATTTGTTGTAGTGTTGTTATGACCTTTAATTAAGGGTAAATAGTTATTTTTGTTCCTAAATATGTAAAGCGCTAACAAATTTGTCCTCGAAAGATGAAAATTCAAATTTTTATCCTTGAAAGTGAAGAAAGCATGACAAATTCATTCATCCGTTAACTTTCGTCTATTATCGTTAATTGAAAGAGCTTGTGTGGCACATTCAAGGAAGGATTTGTCAACGTTATACACATTCAGGGATAAATTTGTCGACTCTACCCAAAATATAATTTAATTTTCATACTCTCCTTTTTAATCATTGCAAGCATAAATTATAATAAACACTCAAAAATTAGGAAAACAAGCATAAGTTAAAACAAACATAATAATAAGCATAATATTGATTAATAAACATAATTTGTTTGTTGCTATGAAATTTATATTGTAACAATATTAGGTAATGACAAAATCAAGTTGGGTCTCATTTTTTGTAAGGATTAATTTAATGAAGGTGCATTTTAATTTGTTTGAGTCTCATATTTTAGGTAGGTACTATCTCATATTTTTGCTTTAAAATTTCTAATGTGACAGCACATTTTCCAAAATATGAAACTTAAACAAAAATACACATCAGTCAGTTAATTCTTACAAAAAAAAATGAAACTCAACTTAATTTTATTATTACCTAATATTATTACAATAAAAATTTCAGAATAACAAACAAATTATGTTTATTAATCAATATTATGCTTATTATTATGTTTGTTTTAACTTATACTTGTTTTCCTAATTTTAAGTATTTATTATAATTTCATGCTTGCAATGATTAAAAAAAGGGAGAATATGAATATTAAATTATATTTTGGATAGAGAGCTGACAAATTCATCCATGAATGTGTAGAACACCGACAAATTCGTCCCTGAATGTGTCACGTATACTATTTCAATTAACAGTAATGGATGGAAGTTAATAGAGGGATAAATTTGTCACACTTTTTTCACTTTCAGGGACAAAATTTTGAATTTTCATCTTTTGGGGACGAATTTGTCAGCGCTCTACACATTCAAAGACAAAAATGATTATTTACCCTTTAATTAACTTATCGATCCAAGTGAGTGAACTATCATCTCCATTATGAGGAGGAGCCCTACGAGGACCCCTCCATCTTCCTGATGAAGAAGGTTGTCTTCCCTTATAGGTGTCAGGGTCATGGTTCTTGTTGCTCACCTCTAGGGAGCCTCTTAGCATTTTGTTTCTTACTAACTTTATCTCTTAAACTCTTTCATGAAACTTTTTTTTATAAAGAATCATTTTCATAACCTTTTTGAAATCTCATCTCACCTTGGTGACATAGAGGATCCTTAACCCGTTTGCACACCATTGTACGCTGAGCGTGTAGCTCTCGGACGTGACTGGTATCGAGAAAGTGTAACACCATAGTTTTCTTAATTTCATAATTAAATGTTTGGTTAGCAACATAAGAGAAATTAAATTTAAATTATGTAGTTTGACATAATAATTAATTAAAAAATTTGTGTTTGTTATAAGGTATATTGTTTTTGATAGATATTCATATATTATTGAGCTTAGAGTGTGGATTTTAAGAGTGTTGGGCTTTATGTGTAAGTTTTAGCTGTAGTAAGGGGAGGGGTGTAGTTGGAGAGAGAAATGGTGAAAGTAGTAAAAATCCTATATTTCTAAGAGTATATATGTGTGAGGGAGAAAAAGTTCTTATCTTTCTCTCTTTTTTTCACCTTTCATTTCTAATTCAAGCCTTGTTCCTATTGAGTGGGAGATTGAATTCTACACCATTTTGAAGCTTGATTCTCTCTTCCCTAGAGCCTCCTTAGTTAATTTCAAGTTGGTAAGCTTATTTTTTTTCCCTCTATTTGATTTATTCCTCTTCTTCCACAAAGATCTTATCAAATGGGCTTTGTTTAATATTTTCATGGATGGATAAAATCTTGATTGAAGCTTGTTTTGATATTGGTTAGGTTCCTCTTGGTTGATTCCATAGCATAAGTTGAAGAAAGACCACTCAAAAACCACAAAAAGTTTCATTCTTTACTTTCTCTCTACAAGAAGCTAGAACCCTAGGAAAATTGATTGGATAAGGAAAGCTAAACTTTGATTAATTTATGATTTGTATGATCCTTGAATGTCAAATGCATCCTTTTTTATTTTTCTTCCCTTTATGCTTCTTTATTTTGCTTCATTGTGGTTGATTTGGGGATTGGAATCTTAAACCCCTAACATTTGGTAATTTGGGTGGTTTTTTTAGAAATTCACATGATTCATGAATTGTTTTAATGTTGGTTTGGTGATCAAAAGTAGTGGTGATCATTTATGAATTGTTTATAGTCATTTGAATAGCTTGGGTAAACATTTATGGTGTCAAAAGCTTGAATTTGTGAAGAAATATTTGTGTAGAATTTCAATTTTAGCCCAGCCATGATTTTTAGTTAAGCTAAAATTCAGCAAAATTGGATCTTCACAAATTTAGCTTAATCATGATTTCTAGCTCAGCTAAAATTCAGTAAAACTAGAATCTAGACAAATTTAGTCTAAGCCACAATTTTTAGCCCAAGCTAAACCTCAATGGTATTGGTACTGCACAAATTTAGTTCAAGTTAACCTTTTGTCTTAAGCTAAACTTTTTAGTTTAAACTAAATTAAGAAAAAAATGTTTTATTTTACCTCGAATGCTTTATTGAGAGTTTTGTAACCAATTCCAAGTTTATATATAATTGTTTCATGAGTTAAATGGAAGAAGTAGAGTTGACTTTTTATTAATGTTATGAAATTCATCATTCATAAGTATTTTGGAGTATTGTTTGTAAGGATTTATGGGGTTGAATGCATTACTATACTTGTAGAGTTACTAGATAGGTTCTTAAGTTGATAAAATAATAATGGTGAATTTATAACATGGTTGACTTGTGGATGAAAAATTCATAAATATTGTATGCATAATGTGTGCCATGATGTTGGTTGTACATGCTCATTCATACATGTGTATACATTGCATATGGGTGAACACGTAAGTTAATGGTGTTAGCTGGGCTCTCAACTTAGAGTTGAGGGTTTTCATGGTGGCTAATTAGAATAGGCTTATAGAATAAATAAGTTGGCAAATCCTTATAGATGTAAGGTCTTGCAAAGCTTACAAGGTAAGTCAATACACACACTTGTTTGCCTTCGATATAAGCAAACTTTCTCCATAATATCAACTTTAGGTCACCCCCGAAAGGTTAGGGAGTGAGACTATGTTAAAGGATGTATATATGTTGATCGTCCAAAAGTGAAAATCTCCTAGGAGTTCAATTTGCATGACATTTCATGGTATACTTACATAGGAAATGCAAATTTATTTGATTGTTTTATGAATAAGGATGAAATTGTTTGAATTGTGATTGTTCTATTAGAATTCTCTTTTGAGTTAATATAATTTTATCCTTATCTATTTTACAATGTTTTTTACATAAGTTTACCCCTGCGCTTTGTGTTTGTCGTTGTGTTGTATGACTAAGATGGTTGTGTGGTTGGCATGGGAGCAAATAGTAGTGATGTTGTAGGTTCTTAGATCGCTTGTGACTGAAGCAAATGTAAATGTTGAAGATGAGATCATATCCACTTTTTGCTTTGTTTTATGTGTATGTATATATGGGGACCAACTTAGGACATATGAATAAATACTTAAGTTTGTTGCGTTTGTCTTTTTAATTGGGGATCTTTTTGCTAAGTATGCTCTTTCATATTTATGTTTTGTAAAGTCATAAGTTTTAACACTTTGATGTCATGACAATGTGATTTATGTGTAGGCTTGTATGTGTTTATGTTTTAAAGGTGAAAAATTCCTAAGAATCTTCATAGGACTTTAATAATATTATCAATGTATTAGTATAATAAACATGTAACAAAGATAGTTCATTATAGAAAGGATTCTACCTTATGTTACCAAGGGGATATCCTTTCTAAAAACCTTTCGTTGAAAATATATCTTTTCCTAAAAGACCTTTTTTGAAAAGTAAGGGAAACACTCTACCTATTATTAAGAGTCTAAGACTCATATATAGTCTTTCATGTTTTAGGTATCTTTTATTAACGAGGCTTTATTGTAACATACAATCCTAGGCATATACAACAAACACATGAAATCAATACCTATGGCTACACAACTTCATCCAAGGATACAAGTACAACATCACAAGGATCAAGCTATACATATTCAAGGATACATTCTTCCACAATCCCAAAAAAATAATAAACAATAAGTAGTTCAAGAAATAATAATTATACAAAGATCATTCATGGAATCTAGGGCAAAAGAACCAAAGTGGTGTTTTTTTACAAAATATTTACCTATAAGGGGCTGTTTCAAAACTATTTACAAAACTGGGGCTGTGTAACATAAATTATTTACCAAAATGGGGCAGTGTAACATGTCTGAATTAGGCATGTTACAACACGCCTAGATTGGGCGTGTTGTAACATGCCTAATTCAGGCATGTTACAGTTGTCCCAATTTGGTAAATAAGGCCCCCCCGCTCCGCAGTTTCTTCATATCTTGGCTTCCGGTGTTCTCTGTCTTTGCTAAACTGCCAACCATTCTGGTATTTTTTGGTTTTTTCAGAGATTTTTGAAGTTGTTTTGAGTGACGAGAAGCATGAGTTCAAGTGGTGATTCTGTTCGCGTTTGAGGGGTTAGGGTTTGCTAGGCATGGTTAGGTTGTGTTTTGGGTATGGTCATGTGACGTTAGTTTATGGTTAAGGGTTTAGGGTTTGGTGGGCATGGGACGTGACGTTTGGGCCAGGGTTGGGGTAGGGTTAGCTTTCATGGTCATGTGACGATGGTTTGCAGTTAATGGTTTAGGGTTTGGTGGGCATGGTATGTGACGTTTTGGGCTAGGTTTGGGGTAGGGTTAGGTTTCATGGTCATGTGACCATGAAACCTAGGGTTGGGTTGTGACATTTATGGTATGTGACGTTTAGGCTAGGGTTGGGGTAGGGTTGGTTTCATGATTTTGGTTTCAACTTGGCAAACTGCTTCACCTTCTTCATCAGCTCATGCTCATAGTCCTCAGAGTAACCCTTTAAT
>PYAF01006220.1:90431-166213 GCA_007407185.1 Glycine tomentella | reverse complement strand
TATGATTAAATAATTGTGTAAAAAAATGAAATGATATTTTAACGACAACTTATATGATGAATAACAATGCATAAACATTTTATTATTTTGAACACTTCATTAATATCTTTCATTTTTCTTTGTCTCTTTTTTTTATCGCATCATAAATTTTATCATATATTTTTTTCTAGCTCACTAGGTAGGTATAGGTATAATATTGTGAGTGTCTATCAAATAAATATTTTTCTTATATAACTAAGAAACAGATATAGATAAGATGTAATTAATGATACCATGAAGAGATATCACAAGACATATTTTTGTTGACTATTTTTTTTAATTCTCTCACTAGTAGGTCTGTATCTTCACAACAGAGTTACAAAAAAGAAAGTAATGGAAAAAAAGTTTTCTCTTTCAGTAAAATTCGTATTTGATATATAATTTTTGAGTGAACTATATGACTGTGATCTGCCAAGTATATTTGGTATATTTTAGTCCTTGACTTAATTACTTTTTGTACGCACAATTCAATTTATAAATTAAGCAAACTCGTTCCATATTAATTATATCTAATTGATACTCCTATATATGCTACGTCACACAAAAAGACTAAACCATGAACAACATATATTAGTGAAACCAACACAAATTTCAACCAATGGATCGAATTGAAAAGCATATACGTACTATTAAAGAATGTGATACTAGGGCAAAAAAATTAATATATTATTTTTTTTAAAAAAAATTATGAATTTGTTATATTTTCAAAAGTATTTACACATCTATTGTAATCACCCCAACAAGACACAACCAGTCGCGCCCCCACCAGGCGCAACAGGGGTCCAGTCGTGCCCTAGCCAGGCGCGACTCACCTGCTACGACACGTGTCATTTTGAGGCCCAGTGTACTTAAAACTTCGAACGGTCATAACTTTTAACTGGAATGTTCGATGGAGATGTATGATATGTGAAAACGCTCGAAATTCAGTCCTCTAGCCCTATGCAAATTCCCAAAGGGGATTTGGTCAACTCTTTTTTTCAAAAAATGCCTCTAAGTGCCTCAAAATTACGATTTAGGATTCAATCGGCCAAAAATTTCCAAATAGTCTACTTTTTTACTTATTTAATTAGTTAATTTAATACTATTTTTTATTTTTTTAATTACTTCTCTTAATTTCGAGCGTTTCGACATAAAGTACGCCTCTATCGGATATTCCTATCAAAAATTATGACCGTTCGAAGTTTGTATATACAAAAATAGTTAGATCATTTGAAGTACGATATTCAAAAATAGTGCATTAGTACGATTTTTTTCCTTAATGGGGACATTTTTTTCTTTATTTACCAAATGGGATAGGGTAGTCAACAAAAAAATTACCACGTGGCATGAATCCTTTTTAAAAAAAAAAACATATCGGTAGCTAAAATTTAATCGCTAATTTCGGTCACTATTTCAGTCGCTAAAGTGTTAGCGACTAAAATAACGACGGAATTAGCGACGGAATGAGTCACGCGCAGTGGGGACGCGACTGGACCCTGTTGCGCCTGGTGGGGGCGAGGCTGGTCGCGTCCTACTAGGGCACGACTGACTGCAATAAATGTGTAAATACTTTTAAAAATACAGCAAATTCGTAATTTTTTTAAGAAAATATATATATTAATTTTTTTTCCGTGATACTAGTAATCTTCTTTTGCGGATTTACTTGAATTTTAGCTTTGTTTGTAAGAAATGTATAGTTTCTATAAAAAAAAAAAGAGATGTAGCAACGGATGGTAAACAATGTTTGTCATGGCTTGATGAACAACCAAGTAGAAGCGTGGTGTACCTGTGTTTTGGAAGCCGTGGATCATTCTCAGTGTCACAACTGAGAGATAGCAAAAGGGTTGGAGAGGAGTGGGCATAGTTTCTTATGGGTCGTGAAAAGGCCAACACAAGACGATAGAACAAAGCAGATTCACGACACAACAACAGGGGAATGTTTCGACTTGAGTTCGGTGTTGCCAAGTGGGTTCATCGAGAGAACCAAGGACAGGGGCCTGTGGTGATGTCTTGGGCCCCACAAGTGGAGGTGCTGAGTCGCGGCTCGGTCGGCGCGTTCGTGAGTCACTGGGGGTGGAACTCAGTGTTGGAAGGGGTGGTTGCTGGGGTGCCAATGGTTGCGTGGCCACTGTACGCGGAGCAGCACGTGAACAGGCACGTGATGGTGGGGGAAATGAAGGTGGCTGTTGCGGTGGAGCAAAGGGAAGAAGATGGATTTGTGAGTGGGGAGGAGGTGGAGAAGAGGGTGAGAGAGGTGATGGAGTCAGAGGAGATTAGGGAGAGGAGTTTGAAGCTCAAACACACGGCTTTGGCTGCAGTTGGGGAATCTGGATCCTCTACAACAGCACTTGCCAACTTGGTGCACTCATGGAGTACTCGTACTTAGGAATCCAAGACGCCTGTACCACCAGATTTACAACAATTTACACATTCTCTTGATTTACCGAGTTAACTCCTTTTATGTACAACAATTTAGCCATTCTCTTAATTTACTGAGTTAAATTCCTTTTATGTAGTATTGTAGAAATGATAATTGTTGAGTTCTGACATGGATTTAAATTGTGATTATGATTTGAATGTAGTTGCTATGGTAGTGACATTAATAATGTTGAATTAGTTAATACAGGATCATCTTTCTAATTAGAGGTTAATCATCATGCACGGATGGTGTGATATAGTTTTAAATTATCATTCAATCATAAATCATAGTTGGTATGACTTTTAAGTTTTAATGTAACTATGTATAAGTTCACAAAATTACAACATATGTTGATTTGTGATTAGATGACGATTAATATCAATATTTTTCTCTTCTAATTATTTATATCAAATTTGATATAAGTTGGATGTTAATCACATATTATCCATTATAAACTTAATTTATTTTATAAGATTTTTCAGTTCAATAGGTTAGATTAAATTAATTTTATGTTCTACATAAAATTATTAAGTGTTATAAGTACAAAAGGTTGATGTTTTGTATAAGACATTGTTAGTTACATTGAATTCGTAATAAAATTACAGATGTTCTTAGAAAATGCAGTTTTATGAGAAACTGGTGTTAAAATACAATTGCTTAACAAAAAAAGTAAGGCTAGCAACTCGCCAACTTCCTTGTTTTAGATCCTTACTTGTTATGTCACTTGAGCAAGGTAAGTTTTGCATTTGTTTTAAAAGGAAAGGAAATGGGGATCCCCAATTCCTCTTACTACATACTACTTATTAATATACACAAGTTCTGATATGTTCAATTTCTAAGTGCATTGTGATTAGTAATGATCTGTGATTTTGACACCTTGATTGAGGTAAATTTTACATTTTATTTGAAAATGGAAAACAAGGTAGAATTGTTGGAGACTCTAGCTAGCTAGAGTTTACATAATAAATTATTTTAAGAATATTAAAGTAATAGCATGAAAAATAACTCAATAATCAAAATAAAATTCAAATTAAATTAATTATATATAACTCATTAATTGATAAAATTAAAATAAAAGAGAATCCTATTTGATAGGATCATAACTAACAATTATCTTAATTGATAAAATGAAACTAATATACCTAATTAATAAAATAAGAATTTGAAATAAGAAAAGATAAAGAAATTTGATAAATAATTAAAGATTTAGATATGTGTATTAAATATACATTAAAAAATTTAATGTTATATGTATCAACATTAATTATTTTTTTAGCATAATTGACTTATTAGCTCAGTTGTTTGGAGCATCATGTTAATATGTTTAAATAACTCAGCAGAAGCATAGAATCGCTTTTCTTGATACATTATGTATGGAAGCACAACAATAACCAATAAAACGCAAACCATAACATATATCACGCCTCTGCTGATCCAATTTTTCATATCATAACATCAAGACAGATAACTACAAGACTTAGGCAGATTATCACATACACAACAGATCTATACTCAAGGAAAGTCTCATATCATAATCCAAATAGTTTTGTACATAACCATATACATCAGAGTCTTCACCACACCGTGGTAAAACAAAATAATAACTGCCCTTCTCGAGGGAATACATAACTATACAACAGAAACAAAATCAAAATAGAGCCTTCAAGCTCTCAATGCCGCTCCTCCGTCAAACAGCCTAGCCTCTGCTGGGCCTCTTGCCCTGAGACTGATCTTCTCTTCTAGAAGGATCACCTGAAATCATAGAAAACCCCACATGGGGTGAGATAACATATCTCAGTAAGCTCAGAGTCTTTGGAAAATCATTCCCACTCTGGCCCACTAACTCATAATACACACATATCAGGCAAACATCTCAAACATGGCCCATTGGCCTGGCCCTCTGGCCTTCAACACAACATGGAGCAGCCATCTGCTCGATACTAGTGGCAGAGAACCCTCAATGCCTGTCGGAGAACCCTCAACGCCTAAATACAGGAAAGAGAACCCTCAATGCCTGTATTTATTTATTGGCCAACAGATCTATCTCAGTCATAGCATACATATATCCAAAATAGATGCATACTAGATCAATACAAGCAATACCACAGCCAATGCATGCATCATGAATCATGACCAACACTCTCCCGGAGTGTGGTGTGCAACCAAGTGGGAATTCAACCCCAAAAACACTGAACTTACCTGGTAAGGTCTCGGTCTACAGTTCCTTCCCAGGTTTGTGGCTTCTGCCACCAACAGTCTCAGAATCAAAGCCTAATCAAGGCACATGCACATTTCATATCAAAATAAGCCCTCAGGCATACAATTCAAAGAACATATTATATCAGAATTCTCCTATCCTAGGGTTCAATCAAACTCAGCCTACACTAGGCTGCTCTAGAATCACTCAAGGTCCATCAGGGCCGAATACAAGCCATCTGAGTCATCCCAGACTCACTACATATATATATATATATATATATATATATATATCCTAAGCTTTCCTCAGCCCCACAACTCAATTATCATCAAAACGGGCTGAGTTTCACTCAAAGCCCTGGTCTACTAGCCTCTCGGCTCAGAACATCACATAATCAAGGCTCTGGCATGTTCAAAAATCATAAATAAGTGACTCTACATAATTCACACATGCCACCACAGAGCAAAAATCCAAAGTCATCAAAATCAAAAACTGAAAGCTAATCCTTCATCTATTCCTCGCTCTAAACAAGTTTCTCTACAAGACCCTAGGCTAATTCTAGCCCCAGCTAATATGGGTCACTATTCATAAAACCTCCCAGGATCAAAATTAAACGGAGAAACTTGAGTATCTTACCTCAGTGACAACTCAAAAGACCTCAGGACAGCTTCCTCAAGCTCTAGCGTCCTTTATACGTCGTGGGTCCTCGCCAATCTCAAGTTCTCTGAGTGTTTCCTCTGAGAAATCACTCCTCACTCAAAGGGGTTTTTCAAGAGCAGAAATTGAAGGATTCAAGCTTTCAAAAGTTTCTTTAGGGATTAAAGGTCATAGGAAGGTGATTAGGCCTAGATATAGGGTCCCAAAAAGCTTGGAACAGCGATTAATGGAGGTTGGAGGTCTAAGGAGGAAGAAGAAGTTGTTTTTCCCCTCTTTTTCACGTTTTTGGCCTTATATAGTGCCCCTGACCGACATGCGGCGCCCTTGGCGCCACTTTGGCGCTGATGGCGCCAAAGTCCAGTGCATCTGGCGCCCCTGGCGCCACTCTGGCGCTCCTGGCCCCAACTTCCAGCACCTGTGGCGCTCCTGGCGCCACGCCGGTGCTCCTGGCGCCAACTTCTAGCACCTGTGGCGCTCCTGGCGCCACACCGGCGCTCTTGGCGCCAACTTCCAGCACCGATGGCGCTCTTGGCGCCACATGTAGAATTAGCCTATGTACCCCCAATAGTACATAGGCTTGTTGGGGTAGTACCTTCTGTTCGGCTTAATTCTGCTATTTTCACCTGCTAACCATCAATTATAGACTAAAATACCTCATGAAGGCACATAAGCTATATACTTACCAAAAGTAAGCTATTTATTTCTTTTACTCCTTTTTATAAAAAGCCTAGGTTATTATACGTTCTCTACTAGGGTTTAATGTTTCTATTAATACCTTGAGTTAGTTTGGTGAACGGAGTAGATGATGTAAGTGTAGGTCTCTGTTTACTGTTCTTGTCCATCTTTTATTGCAGGTGGAGGTACTTTCTCTCGGGTTCGATCCTACTTCGAATTCTTAAGGTGTATCCTTTGAAAGGAATTGAAGGAGAGGAACTATGAAGGTTTGGTAATGTCTAGTTTTGACATTGATGTAGAGTGATTAACTCTTGTTCTCTGTAAACCTTCTTTCTTGTTTGTCTATAATCTTGAGGCCTATGTTACGGTTGAGTGTTTGGCCATGTATCTTTGAGTGAACTCTATTGTAACTGTTCTTGGTTTTAGTGCTAGTAAAGGAAATGCATGTTCTTTGCCCTTAGATGTAGGTGTTGGATTAAACTTTAATAATAATAAATTATAAATGTGAAGAGTCATATCCCTAGGAGAAGAAGTTACTCATGTGAAAAGTCATGTCTCTAGGAGAAGAAGTTACTCATGTGAAAAGTCATGTCTTTAGGAGAAGAAGTTACTCATGTGAAGAGTCATGTCTTTAAGTTTCTTATAAATAACATCTTATGTAAAAGGCCAAAGGTGTGGCTTGACAGACAATTATCTAAATACATCAGAAGTATTCTACCAGAGAGATTGTTGTGTGTTTGTGTGAGTGGACCAGTGTGTGTGAGGACCTGTGATACCACAAATTGGTATCAGAGCATTGAGAAAATGGAGAGTGGAACAAGTAGTAGTCTGCCATTTCCCCGCCTTACAAAGGCTAATTACGAAAACTGGAGTATCCAGATAAAAGCCCTTTTGGGAGCCCATGATAGTTGGGAGGTTGTCCATGGTGGTTTCGAGGAACCAACATCCACAGCAGGATATACGACAGCGCAAAACAAGACATTGAAGGAGACGAGGTTGAAAGACAAAGGGGCGTTGTACATGTTATTCCGGGCTGTTGATGATTCCGGGTTTGAGAAGATCGCTGGTGCAACAACTTCAAAGGAAGCGTGGGACATTCTTGCAAATGTCTATAAAGGAGCCAATCGAGTTAGACAGGTTCGACTTCAAACTCTTCGAGGAGAGTTGGAAGGAATGAAAATGAAGGTAGGAGAAGGGATATCCGGTTTCATCACTCGGGTCCAGACCGTGGTAAATGAACTAAACAGAAATGGAGAGGTGTTGTCCGATGCCAAAGTGGTGGCGAAAATTCTGAGGTCTCTCACTGACGACTTCAAGAATGTTGTATGTGCGATTAAGGAGTCAAAGGACCTAGCAACGCTCACCGTTGACGAACTTGCTGGTTCCTTGGAGGCACATGAACAAAGAAAGAAAAAGAAGAAAGAAGAGTCACTAGAGCAAGCACTCCAGACAAAAGCTTCAATCAAAGACGAGAAAGCGCTCTATTATCACAATTTTCGAGATAGAGGTCATGGCCGAGGTGGACGTGGACATGACCGAGGTGGTAGAGGCCGAGGTCAAGAAGGAAGGAATAAGGAGCATCCTGAATCAAGTCGGCAGAATTGGCGAGGCCGAGGTCGTGGAAGAAGCCGACATTCAAATCAATCAAATGTAGAATGTTTTAAATGCGGAAAGTATGGACATTACTCGAGAGATTGCAACTCGGATAGATGTTACAACTGTGGTTGAGTCGGACATTTTGCGAAGGATTGTAGAGATGAAAGAAGAAATGAAACTTCAAACCTTGTTACAGAAGGAGAAGAGATGGAGGAATTCTGATGATGACTAGAAGTGAAGTCAACCAGGGATCCGAGATGGAATGGTATCTAGACACTGGTGCAAGCAATCATATGTGTGGGCATAAGCATTTGTTCAGTAATCTGATACAAATAGAAGTCGAACATGTTTCGTTTGGAGATGCTTCAAAGGTTGATGTCAAAGGCCGAGGAACGATTTGTTTCTTGCAGAAAGATGGACGAATTGGGCGCATCCAAGATGTCTATTACGTGCCCGATCTAAAAAGTAATATTTTTAGTGTGGGACAACTAATGGAAAATGGCTACTCAGTTCTCATGACAGACCGAGTTCTCTTCTTGAAGGATAAACAAGGATGTTTGATAGTTCGAGTTCAGATGGAAAAAAATAGAATGTTCAAACTAATGTTGAGGAGTATGCAGGTTGGTTGTTTGCAAGCCGAGATGAGTGATGAAGTATCCTTATGGCATTGTCGATTTGGGCATCTTCACTGCGGAGGCCTGACCGAGATGATGAACAAAAATATGGTGGAAGGGTTGCCGGATTTGAACTGTGAAAAGAGATTTTGTGAAGAATGTGTGTTAAGCAAGCATGCTAGGAGTCCGTTTCAAAAGACAGCCAAATACAGGTCTCAACAACCACTAGAACTAATTCATACCGACTTGTGTGGACCCATCTCTCTTGGGTCTTTCAGTGGAAAGAGGTATTTTGTCTCGTTTATAGACGATTTTAGTCGTAAAACTTCGGTATATTTGCTAGAAGAAAAATCTAAAGTGCTTAAAGTATTCAAGAGTTTTAAGATGATGATAGAAAATGCAACTAGAAGGCGAATCAAGTCAATCCGTCTGACCGAGGTGGGGAGTACACATCAATTGCATTTAAAAGGTATTGCGAGGAGCATGGGATAAGAAGGTTCTTAACTGCACCATATTCACCACAACAAAATGGAGTGGCTGAGAGGAAAAATCATACCATTCTTGACATGGTAAGATCAATGTTAAAAACGAAGAAAATGCCTAAGGAGTTTTGGGGGGAGGCCGTACTATGTGTTGTATATGTGCAGAATCGTTGTCCGCATTCCAGTTTGAATGGAAAGACCCCATAGGAAGTATGGACGGGTCAGAAGCCATCAGTAGGCCATTTCAGAGTCTTCGGGAGTGTGGCTTATGCACATGTCCCTAATCAGCAAAGAACCAAGTTGGAAGACAAGAGTATGAAATTTATTTTCATTGGATATGACGAAAAGACAAAGGGATACAAGTTGTTGAATCCCGACACCAAGAAAGTAATAATGAGCCGAGTTACTCCCATTGGAAAGCGGTTAAAAGGATTCTAAGGTATATTCAAGGAACAATCTCTCAAGGACTTTTCTACTCAAAATCGGAGAATTACAGGTTAAAAGGCTACTCGGATAATGACTGGTGTGGAGACGTGGACGATAGAAAGAGCACGGCCGGTTATGTATTCTTCATGGGAAACACAACTTTTGCCTAGATGTCAAAGAAGGAACCAATTGTGACTCTATCAACTTGTGAAGCCGAGTACGTTGCGGCATCCTGGTGCATTTGTCATGCAGTTTGGTTGAGGAGTCTGTTGGAAAAATTGGGACAAGTTCAAGACAGTCCAACCGAGATCCGAGTAGATAATAAGTCAGCGATCGAGTTAGCAAAGAACCCGATCAATCACGAAAGGAGCAAGCATATTGACGTCAGATTCCACTTCATCCGAGATCAAGTAAAAGGAAAGAAGGTGGAGTTATTTCATGTGGCAAGCCGAGATCAAGTCGGAGATGTTTTCATGAAGCCATTACCGACATTACTGCTGGAAAATTGTAAGAAGATGTTGGGGATGAAAGACGGAAGAAATACTTAAAGTTTATGGGGGATTTTGTTGGATTAAACTTTAATAATAATAAATTAGAAATGTGAAGAGTCATATCCCTAGGAGAAGTTACTCATGTGAAAAGTTATGTCTCTAGGAGAAGAAGTTACTCATGTGAAAAGTCATGTCTTTAGGAGAAGAAATTACTCATTTGAAGAGTCATGTCTTTAAGTTTCTTATAAATAGCATCTCATGTAAAAGGCCAAAAGTGTGGCTTGCCAGACAATTATCTAAATACATCAGAAGTATTCTACCAGAGAGATTGTTGTGTGTTTGTGCGAGTGCACCAATGTGTATGAGGACCTGTGATACCATAATAGGTAACAAGGAGTTTTCTCCTAGTTAATCAACCAAGTAAAATACTTGTGTTCTTTTTCTTTTTATTATGTTTCCGCTACATTCATTTTAAAGATTATGCGCTTAAACTCTAGCAGTTGTGATAAAGTGCTTTTAGTTGAGTATTTTTCTATCCTTCTTAGCTTATTTGACCTCTCTTGGACCTTTATTTTTGGCCTAGGCGAGTAAGTGGGCTTAATTGCTAATTGTTGCGTATTTTCGGATTTTTGGCTCACTTGACGTATCTGACTTGTGCAGGACCTATAGGATGCTACCAATCTCCGAATGGAGATTTCTAGGAGTCCCTGGAAAGATAACAAAAAGATCTACAAGTTTGATAGAAATAGCCTGAGGCCAATTCTGTCATTTAGAGGGTCATTTTAAGCTTTGAAGTTAGCATCTCTGCACTTGTAATTTTGGGCTGCGAATTTGACTTTCATGGTTGTAAATAGCAAATAATTAGATTGTTGGGTTTGTTTGTGGCTCATTTTATTTTCAGAACTCAGTCACTATATATATTAGTTACTTTAGTGAAACTTGGAGAGCACACTTTTCAATTTTAATAAAAACAGTTTTGCATTTCCTTTTCTTAAGTTTTTAGGATCAAAACCCTTGCTCTCATTTTCTCTCTACTGTTCTTCCTTGTTCTTCATTGGTCTTCATTTTTGTTTTGTTGTGCTTCCATTTTTGTGCAACCATTTCATGGGGCTTTTACTGATGATGATCATGGAAGGCTAAATCCTCAATCAATCCAAGAATTCAACCCAAACACAAGGAGAATTTGAGTTTTGGTTTAGTATTTCAAATTTTATTTGAATGTTCATCTTCTTTTTCAATTGTTATTCTGTTTTCATGATTATGAATACATTTAGGATTGAAAACGGATTAGGTTATGGATTCATTTCCTAATTTCGAATATTAATCACATATTAATTGGATGATATTTCAGTTAGGATTGTGGTTTCAATCAATTTAGGGGTAAGTCGATTGAGTTGCTTCTAATGAGATTGAATGAACTTTCATGATAGGATTAATTTTTTAGAACAATGATGATTCGAATTGCTTGGTAAGGTGAATTGGATTGATGTTTTAAATTCTGTTTTACATTACTTCTTTTGAATTATGTTAGTTTTTGTGTTACTCTTTAATTTTAATTTACGTTTTTGCAAGTTTTACTTACGCACACAAACTGTTTGATAAAATTCTCCCCTCACTGTTATTCGTAAATTAAAGCTAGAATCATATTGATTGTGTCTTTGAGTCGACCTAGGTTAACTCTGTACTACAGAATTAGCTTAGTAAAATTGTTTTTGATGCGTCTCGACAACGTGACATCAAGTTGTTTAATTAATTTATCAAATTTTGCATGTATTGCTTGAAACATAATATGCTTTCAAATGACTTTTTCCCCTTCGTTAATCTAATAAAAAAGTTGGATAGTTTTTAGTAATTTTTTATTTATTATAATAGTCGTGGTTGAAACCTGCATTAAAGTTGTTGATGTAGCTAAAATTTGAAGTAGGCATTATACTCATTCCCAGTAAACCAATTTTTTTTATATATTTACCGAACATTGATTCTCTTTAAATGGAAAAGTTAAGCATATTCATTGATGTCAAAATTAATTATAGTTATACTACTCAGATTTGATAAGTCTCCGTACTCAATGATCAACCAAGTAGTCTATTTAAAATCTGAAGAATATGACAGATCTAATTAAGGTTAAAAAGAAAATTCTATCTTCTACCAGAAAGATAGAAATATCTTCAAATACTGAAAATTATCTATTTTCAAAATTATCTATTCCAACTCACTTTAAAACACATATTCTTACATTTGCGCTGCTAATTTGAGTGTCAGAATATCTTGTAAGTACAATCCACCACCATACATGGAGCAATATACATAGAAATATCATGAGTAAATTCTACCAAATCTGGTAACAATAGTCATTGCAGAAATTGAAAATAAATAAATTTAGCCAAACAATCTTACTAGTTACTTCAACTTGGTTAAAATGCCTGCAAACAGGATTATGGTAGCAAACTAATTGTACAATTGTTAGCCTTTCTCGACATTCGTTGGGTAAAAATTAAATTTTGTTTGACAAAACTTGCGTTAGAAAAAGTTGTCGGTAGCAACCCAAGAAATGCCAAAAAAAATACGGTAATTACATTATTGATTGGCTCTCGTGATTTGGAATTGATTTTTATATTAAAAAATAGACTAATCTCAATTTAATAAAGTTAGTACAAAAAAATATATAAAAGTTAAGTACTCAACCACACTTTAGTATGCCTATGTACAACTAATTTCAAAAAAAAAAATTGTTTACCGGTCAAACCATTAAGAGAATCCAATAGAGACTTCTTTCTCGCTCTTTAGACAAATGGGTGGACTAAGACAAGCGAATCTTGGTATAAATTATCAAAGATATTGCAAAAAACATAATTAAATTATATTATCAAGTGACTTAATCAATGTTGAATCTAATAAAATAAAGGTTCTACCAAGAACAATTCTTAATTGAACACAATCGATCATCGTCATAGCCACTAATTCTTAAATTGACCTGGACTTCTTGAATGCAACAAATGAGCAAAATAAACTACATACACCTTTGACATGTGATGAAGAATGTCAAATACAATGAGAGTCTAATAATGAAAAGTCCACCTATGTATGCCTTGGCATTATGTATATGTTATAAGATGTAAACATTAGTTTTTCTTTAAAGAATCAGGGAATGAAATTTTACATATGAGGTCCAAGAGGCATGCGGCTCATAATTTCTTGGTACACTGATGTGCCATTTGACAGGTTAAGGCCACCACGTTCAGGAATAGCCTCCACATTTGGCTCTCCCTTAGGCAACATGAAAACCAAATCATTTGCAGCACGTTGTTGTTGGTTTTGTTGTTGTTGATGATGTTGTTGCTGTTGCTGTTGTTGATGATGTTGTTGATGCGCTGCCAAGAATGGATGAACAGGCATGACAGGAAGCTTTGCTTGCGCATGGCCTAACCCTGACATCACCAGATTTGATAGCATGGATTGGTTCATACCGAAGGAGAAGCCATGGGAAGGTTCTAGTTGCTGCCTCCCGGGTAGGTTGAATGAGCCCAGGGAAGGCCTCTCAAGGCTTCCAATGCCGTTGTGAACTTGAGATGGTTCAGGTCTATGAACATGGGTCTGAAGAGAAGCTTGGCCAGGAACGGCATTGGAAGCATTAGCATTGACGTGACTGCTGGCACGAGCAGCAGGAACATCATGGTTGTGCTTTCCCTCATACGTAGTGATCACAGATTTAAGGTCATGTGATGCTCTCTCCACATGCTTCCTTACTGTGCACCCTGCATTTGTGCACTTGTAGTAACTCCTGCAGCAGAACAGCTACATTCAGCTTTGTAACATAAATGAAATGATGTATTGTTTGTACTAACATATGTGCATGCACAGATAAGATCGGAGGAGAATGACTACCTTGGGTTGGGATTTCCTTTGACAACTTTTTGTCCATATTTCCGCCACCGATAACCATCATCAAGGATGTCTACTTCGCTGGTAGTCTGTACAACAACTCTAGGCTCACGAATGGCTCTAGTAGCTCCACTCAGCTCTGCATATGATTCCAGTTTCCTGAGAAAGTAGATCATTGATTTCAATATGTTAGACAAATAAATATTTGTTTAGAAAAATTAAAAAATAAAGACAAGTACCTTCTCTTAGACTCAGATTCATCTCCTTCCCCATCATAACCTAATGATACACTACCATGAGTGCCTTGATCATCTTCATCTTCTTCATTAGAAAAAGTAGATAAGGCATCCACTGCCTCTCCTGAATCAAAGTGAGTACCATTTTGAGTTTGCAAATTGGGGGGCTGCTGGTTGCAGTCTTCAGGGCCAATGGATACTGATGATGCGGCTTCAAGGTTCTCCTGCTTCCAGTTAGCAGCTCCAGCTATGTTTCCCTTTTGTACATTAGCGCATCCCAAGTTGCCATCACCACCATTGTGTGGTTCAACATGTTCAGGGTTGTCCATTTGCATGTCAGTATGAAGGTTAACCGAACCTATACCTGACCGACGATTTAGAGGAGGTTTTGGATGGTTGTGTGTTCCCTTGTAGATGATCTCAGTTATGTGGCCCTCATGAGATCTTTCTACTTTCTTCTTAACTTGACAGTTTGGATGTGTACACTTGTAGTAACTTCGAGGGTACTCGCTTCCCTTCACTTGCTTTTGGCCATATTTTCTCCAGTTATATCCATCTTCAGATGGTGCACCACCAACACCACCAGCCATTGAGTCTCCATTGCTTCTTTGATCTCCTTCATCTGCTTGCTCTTCAATTGGTGTAGAATGTTCATTGCCACCGCCAACAGCATCAAAAGCCCTTTGATCAACTGAGAACATCTTAATTCCATTATCTTTTTGAGGAGGCGATTCAGCAAAGTCTGCATGAAGATGAAGGCCACTTTTGTTCTCAGTTTGAGCTTTGACAGCGTCAACACTTTGAGATTGAAAAGAATTTTCAGACTCAGCCGAAACCTCAATACCAGGAAGGGATTGTTGAGGAAGTGTAGTTGGATTTATCATCTGCAAACAGAGAATCAACCAAATGACCAAAACGAAGAAATTGATCAACATATCATTGCCAAGACATCGCTGTCAAGTGTCAACTCAACTCACTACAAATCACATACTATGTGCATCAGACGATATCTAACTTGAATCATTATCAATAACTGCACAACACCCGATGAATGTGTGTACAAATGACATGTAATGTTGATTGGAAGAGTAACTTGTGAATATATATTTCAGTGGATAAAAGGATTATTAGAATGTGCTTACTTTTCTTCCAGCACCATGATAAAAAGAGCCTAAATCTGTTGCATGCTTGAAAGCAAAGGATGATGTGTAGATATCATCAAAGCCATTATCTTTACAGTTTTCTGGAGCATAAGATGATAATTCTGAGTTCAGCATGATGCCATTTGCCATGAACAAGAACTTTCCGGTTGTTGGAGAAGGCTGTGCCTGAAATTAGACAGATTCATAGCTCAATAGGAGGCAGAACGATGTCAACAGAACCAGGAATCAGTTTCCTACAACAGCAGATAGACCACTATTGGTGCCTCAAAAAGAAAAGTGATAACTTAGGACACTAAAAACTACATTTAACGCCATGTGTTCAGAGCATAAAAAGGCATCATTGCATGGCATGCAGAGCAGCAAGAATCTAAGAGGTTTATAATTTCCAAGTTAAACAATGTCAGTAGCACTACATGATGAAAATCAAATCAAATTTTAAGTCGCATACCATTACCAAGACAACAGGGTCCTACCAGCTCTTTCAAAGTTAAAGTACAAACATAAAATTTATATATATGTCTGAGTGCACCACCTACTGTTACAAAAAGTATATTGAAAAGAAAAAGTGACAACAACACATGACATTTTTTAACCTGTTCTAGAGGATGCTTCAAAACTATGATGTCAGAAAAGAGTTACCATATTAACCAAACAGAATGCCCCTGATGAAATTTGAGGAGCTAAAGAAAAGACAGAAAAGAAACATAAGAAAGTGCAAGCATGGAAATTCCAGAAGTGAATCAGACAAGGTCATAGGAAAACTTTAGACCACCTAATAAAAAGCTTATTCAAATTGAAAGAATAACCTTGTACGAATCATCATATTGTCCAAATTACAACATTAACGTTACATAAAAGAATTAAATAAGCAGCCATGCATACCGTTGTCTATCCTATCAGATGCACACACCAGGACTTCAGGAGCAATAATAATGATTTTTGCTTTGTAGTGTTGTATGCTTACAGCCACAACTAGAACTATCCTATATCCCTTCCTTCTATTATTTCCCCCTTTTTTTCTTGTGGTTTGAGAGAATAAACAGCACATTTGATAAACAAATAAACCAAAGCTCACCAGTGAATTTGCAAGGAACACTGGAGAATCTAAAAGTGTAGTAGGACTGAGACCAGGCGGGATTGTCAAGTATGGAGACTGAATGTCAGAATTAAGCGAAAGGTCAGTAGATCTAATGCTTTCTGTATTCAACCTTGGAGCATTAAACCCGGCTCTAGCAGCCATTCTTTCAACAAGACCACCCCGGGAGCTCGACTTGTACTCGGTCTGAAAACTCACGTTGGCCAATTGGGCTCCGGAATCACCATCTGGTGCCCTATCTTTCATGTTTTCTTTCCCCGTCTCACAAGGCTCACGACGTCCCGAAAAGAGATCCCCAGTTCTACCACTACCAGAATATTCTGAGATTGATCTTGTCACACTATCTTCTTCTAACATTCTGGAAAAAAAGGTCCTTGGACTTGGGCTAGCAAGACCCCAATCACCAGTAAGGGCAACATTATCATCAATCCCAGCCATTCAGACCTCACCTTAGGAACACCTAACCTGCAAAAACCAAATTTTCTGAAAAATAAGGCAAAAAAACACAGAAACCCCACCTTCAGCATCAGAAACACAAAATGACAACCACTCAAAAGAGAAGAAAAGAAAAAAAGTAAATGATTCTGTTTACAAACATATATGCAGATTGCTTAATCTGCTGACAAAATAAAAGACAACTCTGCCAGCATGAATCACCATAGGACAAATGCTTTCAACAATAAAAATTTCCAAAACTTCATACCCTCCACATTGCTCATTCACCATTTGACAAAGTCTCAAAATCTTCAATAAAAAGATCCTATTTTTAATCTTCTTTCAGTCCCTTCCAACAAGAAAGAATAAAAAACCGAAAATGGGACAAAACCGAACACAAAAAACACGACCGAATTCATGAAAAGAGACAAACAACATTGTTTCAAAATCGTTTAAATCACCAAACAAACAAGGTAAAAAGCACAAAAACAGACAAGAGAGAATGATGAATGAGTTTTACCTAGAGAACAATGAATTGCTGAGAAGATTGAAAGAGAGCACTATAATCAACACAACAACAACGGTTGAACCAGAGAAGCGGATCCAAAAAACCCGAACCCGACCCAACCAGTTATTTGGGTTTTGTTGATTAATGGAATTTGATCCAGCTTTGTCTTCTTACCATGTTGTTGTTATCAGTTGTTTGTTGTCTGTCTCAGGCTGTGTAGTGTTGTGCGTTTTGAAATTTGAAATAATTGTCCCAAAATATACAAAAAAAAAAAATGAAATGATTGTGTTGTTGAAGAGGTAAAGGAGGAAGGGAAGAAGGAGGAAGGAGTTGAGTTACAAAAAGAGAACCAAATATTTTATATGTAAAAATAAATAAATGAATTTTTAATATATTAAATTTAATTATGGCGTTGTTGTTAATTTGGAAAACAATAAATTATTACCACTCTTGTTCAATGTTAAAGCAAAAGGGGAAGAAGGACTTTGTGGGGAAGGTGGAAGAGAAAAAGAGAGATGATTAACAAATGGTGGTGGACCTCAAAAAATCAAAGGAATCTTTGACACACAAACATATCCTATCTTTAATTCTCTTTTCAGACACTTATTCATTCTGTTTCCAATGTTTTTTTTCTAATTTGATTTTAATCAATGATAACACCGGTTAATTCTTGTTTTGTTTTCTTTTAGGAGCTATGTTGCAATAATAGAATAGATTATGTTTCTTTCTTGTTAACCATTTTTGTAAGTATATATATATATATATATATATATATATATATATATTAAAAATTTGCTAAAATATCATCTAAATACAAATCATCATATAATATATGATAAATTTATTAGTTTTTATTATAATCATCTAAAATTATATAAAAGATGATTTTTTATTGACGATATAAAATTTTGTGTAAATAATCTATGCATTGATAATATATTTTTATCATTCAATCACAAATAATCATGTAAATATTTATAGGGAAAAAAAGCTCATGTATATATCCAAAAAAAATCACCTACAATAAATTTATTTATTTTTATTATAATTATCTTAAAATTTATATCAAATTTTTGTTTTGTAAAACAGAAATTGAATTTCAAAATTACACCGAAAATGGATCCCTATTAAGTTGTAAAGTTAAAATGGTGCTTATTTGTAGTGTTTGTTTCCACTCCAGTTTTAGGGGTTGGGTTGGAACCATTTTTTGTCACTTTCACTACAACAATTAACAGCTGGCCTTGTAGTCATTAGTTTTGGGAAATGAGTAACCGCGTTGTTGGATAGGGAAGATCTTGGTTCTTAGAGGAGTTAATTAACACTGGCATAGTATTATTTATTTAACTAATCACCCTTTTAGTGTGGTTAATTTTACATGAAATGCCTCTTTTTCCTGTAACACAAGTCCAAATACGGTGAAATGTCACTTTTTTTTTCCAATCATGTTACTTAAGTAAGAATGTCATAATGCAGTGCAATATTAACGTTAGTAACAATGTCATATAAGGATTTTTTATATGTGGAAATTAAATGAAAAATATATCAAAAAGTTTATAACACTCATTCATCATATTTATTGAATTAGACCTATTTGATATACATAAAGATTTTCAAATCTTCATTAGTTTAAAATCAAAAAAAAAATACTAGTATTAAAAATAAAATTTAGTAAAAGTGCAAACAATTACTATAAAAGTGTACTAGCTAGTTAAACTAATTATTAGTTGTTGGGTGAGAAAATAGGGATAAAGCAGAAGGTGCCTGGTTGCCAAACACTTGGAATCATGAAATGTAAATGCAGTTTGTAACCAACCACCTATGGCTATTCGTTCTCCTTTAACATCTAATTCACATCCCATATCAGTTGGTTTTGCATCTTGTGGTTGTCCACCACTTCATATCAAACATTTGCCTTTTTTGGCCAAGAAATCTCGGTACAATTGTGCTACAAATTTGTCACTAGATATATTTAAACTGTAAAAAAATTACTTTAATCTTTAAGAATTATAGATGTCACTGCCAATGGGATTTCTCCTAATGTGATAAATTAAGGTTCAATTCTTGTTGTAACAAGTGTCAACACTATCCAATAAAATCTTGGACAAAATTACCTATAAAGAAAGATACTCATACATGTTGAGAATCAAAATTATTAATATCACTTTGTGTTAATCTTTTAATATTTAATTATTGCTTTTTTTAAAAGACTACCATAATTAACACTAAACTAATTCGTTCTATGAATCTGTGTTGTCCTTAAGATTGAAATCAAAATTTGGCCGGTTTGTTTAGAGGATAGAAAATTAATTCTTGAAAAACAAAATCATAATAAGGAGAAGAGCACTCAACTCTGCTAAATTTTATTTTTTAAAGTAAATACTATAAATTTTTATTCTGTTTCCATTGATATTTAAACTTTTAATTTTTCTGTAAACAAATATATCGAACTTTAATTCCAAAACTATTAATCCTTAAATTCAATCTTTTTCACAAATAGTTCTATCTATCCAGTTAAAGTTAGATTACTAACAAATAGAAATTCTAACAGTTTATTTATCTTAAATATCAATGATTAACTGTTTTTTTCTTCTTATTATTCATTTCCACACACATTAACATATAACAAAAATATGAATTTAGAAAAATAAAAATTTATCTTATACTACATTCGAACATTAATATGTACAGTAAAATGTTTTAAGATAGTTTCATCAAAATCAATGTTAATATGCTCTAAAAGGAAAGAGACACTTACCTCTTCCGTCAAGTGAGCATTAAAATTAAAATTAGTGGGAGAAAAATCCCAGTCATTTGGTTCAGCTAAGAACTCATGCCTATTTTCAAGTTCAGGACAACAAAAAAATTATTGAACAGAGTACCTTCTAGTGGATATAAAATTTAAACTTTTAAAGTAGTTGGAAGATAAAACAATTTAAAGTAGTTATTATGATAAAAAGTAAAGATACATAAATCATTCATAATTTTAAATATTTTATAAATATTTTTTATTTATATATATTTTTATTACATTATAAATTCTATTTTATTTATATTTTCTTTTTTTCTTTTTTTTTTAATTATTAGATAACATATTAGATGTTAGATGTTGCTGAGACATTTTCCTTATCATAAATTGCTAAACAGTATGAAAATCGTTTACGCAATTCTAACGAATCTCATGTGATCTTTGTACGGCAAAAAACCCATCCCTTCTTAAATGATCATGCGAGTGTGTCATAGGTTAATAATGAATTGTGTTTTTCTTATTAATTACTATATTGGTACTGATTAATATCACTGTTTATTTATTTGTGTAAGCAAAAAAAGCTATATCTATTTACATCCTTAGAAATTAATGCATGCCCCTCCAATTTTTTTTAAGACAAACTTTGGAGTTTAGTCCAATTTTGGTTTTTCATCAAAAAAAGAAAAAGAAAACTAAGGGAGAGAAAATGGAATTATAACAGCTTGACTTAGAATGCTATTTTTAGTGTCTGTTCAGTAATGTTTGTTAGCGACGATTAATGCAGACTAGGAACACTACTAGCCATGTTGGGACATCGTCTATGCTGAAGTGTTTTTAAAGTGTGTCTTTTACTCTTTTCCTTCTAGAAAGATAAAAAAAAAAATTGTACAACATTAAATTGAATATAAGATAGGTAATCAATACCACAGTCATACACATTTATTTAGTGATATTAATCATTTTCCAGTTTCGATTAAAAATTATTTAAATATATTCTTCCTGTCTAATAATAATCGTCGAATAAAAAGAAAAAAAATCTTAAAATTATTTTTAATATATAGGTTATGAATCTAACTTTATAAAATCAGTTTGTAAGAAAATTCTTCCTCATTTATATATGTTATCTTAGTCTCATCATTAGTCAACGTGATATTTTCAACAATAATTATCATTTTAGTTTTTTGATGTAACATTAATTACTTTTTCACTTATATCTCATATTAATATATGGACTACAAAAATAATAATAAAGATAAAGTTAATTTTGTAAAATTAATATTCTCTTTCATCAATTTTTTTTTGTTTTCTTTGTTTATGTAACAATAACCTAAGATGACAATAATAATAAGTCGGATGATGTATATATTATTAAGTGTAATAAGCTTTTATGTGATTTTTTTTAATGCAAAGAGCTTTTTATGTGAAAATTTAAATATAATTAAATGTAAGTAATTAATCAAAGAATTAAAGGGATAATTTAAATATTCAATTTTGAAGCATATATATTATAATAGAAACTGAATCAAATGTTATAAATGAGTTAAAAAAATTATAGAAGGAAAGGGGAGTTCATGAGTTTGAATCGCCCTAACAAAAATTAATAATTAATGATTAATATTTGTTAATAAATAAATAAATTAAATTTATATCGAAACAAAAATATTAGTTAAATTATTTCATCATAATGTTAGTGGTTTAATTCCACTATTGGCTTCTTTTTTTCACACAATTCACTATTGGTTCCTCAAGTAAGTTGATTATGTAATTTTAGTATCGGATATTTTAATTATGCCAATGAATTCCTTCAACTTTTTTCCATTTACAATCAAATTTCTTTTTCGGTCTTTTGAAAAAAAATAAAGTTTGTTAACTTAATACTAACATGATGATGTCACATCTTATATGCCTTTGATATATTTAATGATTTTTTCTCTTAATTATATAATTTTAAATAAATTTTAACAAAATAGAAAAATGTTTCTAACACTGCTCTTGACACATGTTACATAACACTAATGTGAGGGTGAGGTTTAAACCATTACCCTTGTAATTTTTTTAGTATATGAATGAAAACTATATTAAATATAACTTAAATGGAGAACCAAAATTATGCATACATTTATTGTTGGAAAATAATAAATATAGATAAGTATTAATAGAAAAATCGAGTTTTATATCATATTTAATAATTTTCTTCTGGATTATATAATTTTTAATAAATTTTAATAAATTAGAGAAAATATTTCTAACACTGCTCTTGACATGAATATTTCGCAATACTAATGTGAAGGTGAGGTTTAAACCACTACCCTTGTACTTTTTTTAGTATATGAATGAAAATTTAAATTAAATATAACTTAGATGGAGAACCAAAATTATGCATATATTTATTCTTTGCAAAGAATAAATATAGATAAGTACTAATAAATATTTCTCAATTTTTTTAAAAGTCTGATAAAGAATTATTTCATCAAAGATTAAGCTCGGGACTATCTAAATGATTAAACCTTAACTTCAACACATTATCCAATTGTACTCAATCACTTGGTTAAATATTTCTCAGTTTATTTGTGCATAATAATATTATTAAATCTTATTAAATATATTATTTTTATTAAATATCACAAATATATATTGCACATTAATGTATTAAATGTATACTCAAAATATTAGATATTAATAATATACAATAGTATTCTAAATAATTATAATATTATTAACGTACACTCAACATATTTATTAATATTTAATACTGTTATATATCTATTAATTTATATTCATTAATATTTTTTATTATTATATAGTAAATTAAAGTTCGATTTATACTTATTAGTATTTACTAAATATTTAGCATATATTAATAGTATATATTTACAATATTTAATAAATACTTCATATATATTTATAGTATGTATTATAATATTTAATATTACTATTATATACTAAGAAATATTTATTTATTTTTAATATATTAATTTATATTTATTATTTAGTGAAAAATAAATATATGTGCAATTTTGATCACCCATTTAAGTTATATAATAGCATGGATATTCATAAAGTAATCCAATATAATAAGAACAAAAAGAACTTAAAATTGAATAAATCAAAAACTGAACGGATCAATATTTGAAAAACCAGAAATTTTTATAAAATTGAATTGGATTGGATTTTGAATTTGATTTTCAAAATCAATCTAAACAGAATTTGTACACACACACACACACACACACACATATATATATATATATATATATATATATATATATATTTCTAAATTGAAAAATTGTTTGTGTTTATATTTTTATTTCTTATATATTTATAAAATTATTACATAACTTATACCTACTTATAAAAATATTTAATTAAAGATATTATTTTACTAACTATTTGATTTAAGATGCATAAATATAATTACCAATTCATATAAATTTATTTTTGATATAGTAAATATTTTTTAAAATATACTATTATAGTTACATAATGACATATAAATGAAATATTTGATATTTTAAATTTTTTATTATATTTATTATATATCTTACCTTTTCTTTATTATTTTCTATAAAAAAATAAAAGTAAGATTAGAATTGATCCAATCCAAATTACTTTAAATTTGATTGAATTAAAATTTTGAAACAAGCCAATTGGATGATGAATTTAAAAAACTGAAGTGATTGGATCAAATGTTTTTTTCTTCAAAATTGATTCATTCTAATCCACAAACACCCTAAACAGGAACTCAACTAGGAGAAAAAATTAGGGGGCAAAATTTAATACTTAAGTCAACCATAATATGTAATTAAAAATGTTTGTTTATATAAATTAATGTATCTATCATATTAAAAGAATTTTATATGTTTATATGCAAAAGATATTTAAATTTTAACAAAAAAAAAATAAAACATAACATATAACTTCTCTAAAATAAGCACTTAACATAATTAAAATTGAATAAAAAAGAAAATTAATTATGTTTTGATTGACATTTTGATTAATCAAGATCTCTCTTCTTAGTTATGAAAGACTGACATTTTTTTGGTAGCAAAAAAAAAAATTCAAGACTTCTTAAGGGATTCAAACCCAATTCCATTTGGGCCAATATTATGTTGGTCTTATATAAAAAAATAATTTATATATCAAATAATGAATATTAAAAGTAATTAATATAAAATAAATTAATTATAGTTAAAATCAATATCAATAATGATACCAATTAACATATACCTACTTAATATATAAAATTATTGTTATAAATAATATCTGTAAAATGAAATAAAAGTAAAATCTTTGATGCAATATTTGAAAGCAAAAAGAAAGAGTAGTTACAATAACTTTTGATTAAAAAAAACAATAAAGGTTATAAAGTTTGTTATTGTTTATCAACTTAAATGGAGGTGTTTTTCTTTCTTTTTTTTTTTTTGGGGGGGGGGGGGAGTGGAATGGGAGGACAAATATATGATATTATAGTAAATATTAAAGAACATTACGTTAATTCAAGGGACAAGAACTCGTATAGAATATATTAAATATTTACTATAATATCATATATTTGTCCCTAACCAAGAGTATATAGTACTAGTATAATTTTCAAAAATATATTAAACAACCACATTGACTTGGTGGCTCTAGTGTTCCTATTAAATAAAGAGGTGACAGTTTGAACCCACCTTTAACAAGATATGTTAAAGTTAATTGTAAATGAGAAGAAAGTTGAAAAATTCAATTGGTGTAATTGAACCATGAAAAAAAATTACACAATCACAATACAATTGGGTCAAAAGTGCAACAAAGTTAATATTTTATTCAAATAAATTATTAGACTTGTTTATAATTTGGAATGATATGTATTTTTTGACATTTTTATACTTAAAGTTATAAAAATAAAACATATATTCATTCCTAAGGATATTCCACTCTAAAGAGTGAGAAAGTGTGGTTTAATTGATTTTGTGTATGTTAGGGAAGTACTTGATTTTGAAAAAAAAAGTTTTATTTGATAAAACTCAAATGTTATGATGCATGTCACATCTCAAGACAAACATTAATCCCACTAAACTTCTTATTGCACACAATGAGCTCATTCTTGTCTCTCACAAGTTAGCTCACTCCTTCCCGACAAGATACAACCTTAGCTTATTCTCTATATCTCATAAGCTAGATTACTTGCACAATGGCATCTCATAGCAACACACATCTCATAACCATCATTATTATGCCTCTTATAGCATGATATCACATGTTCATAGTCAAGGAATAACATTCTAAAGCATAATCCATCCACACAAATCATGTATGAATTCAACTAAGTCATATACAAGGAAATCCATCCTAATTCTATACCACTCACTCATCTCAGCAACTATCCACTTTGTATTATGGATAATATAACATTTCTTAAGTTTTGAATGTTATCTCATTCATTCTCTATTATGCGTCTATGTCCCCTATAGAGTGTAAATGCGATATTCTTATTTTGTTGTAAATCTAAGACAATTATCTACAAATTCTATGTTGAACTCAAAAGCTAGTTTAATCGTTTACTATGCCTAAAAGTCTTATTTAAACTAATGGGCCATGTAAGTCTAGACCCTAGAAAAATAAAAAATGTTGTAGGTGTTTCACGAGTAATCACAGGCTACCTATGAACTTTAGTGACTAGTGTCAGAAAGCACCAAGGTTTATTCACAAGAAACACGGAATTCACAAACTGGTTGTGATCTTTGAATTTTGGGAGTTATACATATGGTTTACGGGCAATAGAGAATTCACAGGTTGGTTGTGATCTTTGTTGCCATGTCTGAAAGTGTTTCACGAGCAACAAGGAATTCACGAGCTGGTTATGATCTTTGTTGCCCTGTTTGAAAGTATTTCATGGGCAACATGGAATTCACAGGCTGGTTGTGAACTTCACTACCCTGTTATCCTGAGTCACAATTTTTGCATTTTTTTTTTGCATAATTCCTTACCTAAACGTCCCTAACATTTCATAACTCACTCTAAGCTCGCAGGATTGAAGTCTAATCCATTAAAAAACAAAAAATACACATGAAGAACAAAATAAATTCATACATACATCAAATAGTAGAAATCAATTCTAAGAACATCAAAAGGGGGTAAATTACCAAACATAAACCATCAATTCATGATAACAAGAAAATGTGTTTTAGGGTATTGACAACTTGTTCAATCAAATTAAAAATAGCTATAATAAATCAAAATATAAACTACATAATTAATTTGGGAACTAAGATCAACCCTACTACCTACAACAAAACATTTGTTCTAAACCCTTATCTAATCCCTAATGTTACCAACATAATCAAGATCAAGGAAAAGGGGAAAACAATCTAAATCATATAGTAAATGATAAGGGAAACACTGACCTGAAAAAACATAGAGACAAGCTTTAAGGCTTGGATCTCCAATCTCTCTTTTTTATTTTCTTCCTCGACATCTTCTCTTCTCTTATTTTCTCTCCTTTCTATTTCATGACCACTAACGTTCATCCCTTTCTTTCTTCTCTTCTTATAAAACCTAGAGTAATGTGGTGTTTGGGTGGGCTTGGCTCCTTACTAGACCTCAGTTTCTCTCTTGGGACTTCGTCACCTCACCTTACTAATTCCTAACACTAGGATATTATAATATATACTAGCAACAACACTTAACATATAGTAACAATAATCACAAAATAATAATAATAATAATAATAATAATAATAAGAGTAAGAGTAAATTACATTGACATCCCTTTAGATTTCATTGAATTACACAAATATCTTGATTTTTTTACCTTTACAATGACCTTCCTTGCATTTTTTTTAGTCTTTTAAAGATTTATGTTCTAATTTTACTTCTTTAAAGATTTTTTTTTTTGTCTTTGTTATCAAGTAACAACATTAAATGATGACATAACAACGATATTGGCAGTCCATTGACTTGTCACGTCATTAAGGAGCTAGATAGGACAACTACGTATAACTTTTTGGGTAATTTGTGTTTTTAAATTCTCATCTTCAAAATAGTTGATAGCATCAAACCAATTGATGAGGGATTTAAAAACACAATTTACAATATATATATATATATATATATATATATATATATATATACTTGACTACCTTGTTAGACTCCTTAATAACATGGCATGTCAATGGGTGATAAGGGAAAATCGCATGTGCACAGTCGTTGTCAAGTAATAAATATTGAATTCACATGGACCACATTTTTGGACTTAACAATTATCAAAATTAAAAAATTAGGAAAAGATTTAGAATTAATATGGAAAATATTTAGAAAATCAAATTAAAGATAAAGATAAAAATAAGATATAGAAGGTAAGTGAATATTTGATTGGGATTAAATTCAAATTTTGGAATCGAGGTTTCACACCGAGAATCTTGTTCAACTACACTAATAATTCAAGGTTCTTCTCATAGAAGCTTTAGATAAATACAACCTATCCTAAGTAGTGGCAGAGGTTTATGTCCGCACATTTCCGAAAAAAAATTTTGTAAAGAAAATTTAAATCAACGCTTTATGTACAAGGTTATAAACCAGCTCAAACTATAGTTGTTTTGATAACAAGATGCAGATAATAATTTGATCAAACATTAAGCTCCCAAATTTTACCAATCATCCAAAACAAATATGAGAATATACTCCAGTACATCCATACATCATCATTCTATTTATAATGGTGAATAAAAAAGTTAACATTACCTATACAAAAGGCGAGCAAAATCACAGTAAAGACCCTCATCTCTAGAATATTAACTTGTTTGAGAATGTCGAACCTGACATCAATTGAAAGATATAAAAGTCATTCCCCAATTAAACCCAACTAGCGAGCAAAAGATATGAAGCTAAAAAAGTAAAGCAACACAATAAAACAAAGTGTAGAAACAAAAGCATTCTTCGATTCTTCATTCCTTGAAAATATTGCATTATATCTTCATCATCAATCTTATTAAATGTATCACGTTCAACATAAGTTAGCATACAGGCATTAAACTAATCATCACTCATTCGATTGTGCAACTTATCCTTAACAAAAGTCATTGCAAAAAAACTCGCTCAACACTAACCGTTGCTACCGATAGAACGAGTGTCAGCTTTATCAACAAATAAACCAATGGATAAACAATATCCTTTCTCTTTTCAAGCATCTTCAAAGCAAGGTCAAAAATTCGTTTCAAATTGACAAAATCAGAATCAACAATAAAATTACTGAGACTTGAAGAAAGAAAAGGAATATCTGTATGCTCATCAAACTCCATAGGATAAAATCTAGCAAACTCAATCAACTTTTCTTTGTTAAAAGTAGCAAATGAGTCACGAGGATCAAGACAACTCAAACACTCAAGCAAGTTGATATTGACATTATCAAATCGATCACTCATCTCTTGAACCTGAGTATTTATCACTGTATTAAATAACTTCACTTTAAAGTAGTGCAAGAAAGTGAATGATTCCAATCTCTGTCTTGATCTCCCTTTAGGACAATAAACATCCTCCATATTTGGAATGTCAATATCATATTTATTGGCAAAAAGGTTTGTTTCTTGAAGCAATTCATCAAAGCCACTATCTCTCACCTCTTGTAAACGAGACTTGACTACTTTCACTAAACCAATTGCATTTAAAAGGTCTTGATCTTTTCTTTGTAGTGCTTGCGACAACTCATAAGAAATCCCCAAGATAAGGTGCATAAGATGCAACAAGAATGCAAACTCAAAATCCTCCATGGCATACAAAATGCAACCTGCATCAGTCCTTGCAACATCATTCTTAAGGTTGTCTTCAATAATTTTCATCAAGGAAATTATTGGAGAAAATAATGAGATAACACTTGTAACTGTACCAAAATGGGAACCCCAACGAGTGTCTCCAGGTCGCTTTAAGTTTGTCTCTTGATTTAAACCTCTTCCAGTTGGTAATTCACCACAAGCAATTCTTTCAACGATCTACTCATATTGTTTCATTTGAAAAATTTCCTTCCACTTGCATGAACCCCCACGACGTTAGCCATCTTTTGAAGCATGTCAAAAAATTCTTGAATCTTTTTGTGATGTTTTGCAACCTTCACAAGTGCCAATTGTAACTGATGAGCAAAACAATGAATGTATAATGCAGATTTGTTCTTTGCCAAAATCAAACTCTTAAGTCTTTTGAATTCACCCCGCATATTACTAGCACCATCATAGCCTTGACCGCGACATTTAGACAAACTTAAACCAAGTTTAGAAAATAGCCCATCAATTGTTTCTTTTAGTGATTGTGCAGTAGTATTTGAAACATGAATTATGCCAATAAAACATTCAACAATAGACCCCTTTTTGTTCACATATCGAAGTACAACTGCCATTTGTTCTTTAATTGCAACATCACGAGCTTCATCAACTAGCAAGGAAAAATAATCATCCCCGAGATTACTAATTATTTCTTTAACAGTCAAATCAGCAAAGCTTGAGCAACATCTTTCTGAATTTTTGGTGAAGTCAATTTGTGATTATCGGGGCCATTTTCCAAGACCACATCACTCATCTCTTTATTTGGCTTAGTATAAAACTTTAAAGTTTCAAGAAACAAACCTTGTTGATTTGAACTTTCAGATTCATCGTGTCCCCGAAAAGGCTGACCATTTCGTAATAGGTATCTAACACAATCTAAAGAAGCTTTCAGCCGAATACGGTAATCAATTCTTTGTTGTTCAATGATATTTGAAAAGGCAATATCAATATGCTGCTTTTGCTTCATCAAATCTTGACCAGCTTGATAACATCTATTATGAACACTCCTATACTCCCCAACATGAACTTTGATTCTATCCTTCTTCTGCCAATTTTTGAACCCCATACTAACAAATGCTACCTTCATTGAACCATTACCTCCAACCTCCATATCAAATAGATAACAATACAAGAAAAAACATGCATATTGTGATACATTGTACTCCAACCAAGAACCAAATTCTTCATACCACTTAGGATTGAATCTACGCATTTTTCCAAACATTTCTGTTTGAGGGAATGGTTTCAGAATTGGTTGAGTTGGCCCCTTGAGCAAATAAGCTCTCCGAATATCCTCTCTCTCTATCGGATTTGATGTCATTGAATAAATTGAAGGTCTTTTTCCCGGATCCGCTTCAAGATTTTCTATATTAAATTTTGCTTGAGGTGGTGGTTCAAAACTTTGAAATTGAGATGCAGACGGTGGTACACTTTGTCCTTGAGATTAAGGAGAATTTTCCACAATTGAAGCATTTTGTCTCTGAGGTTGATCGGATTCAATTTTTGTATTTGTGCCTTTTTGACGTTTGAAATAAGATTGTATCCCTAACAAATAAAAAAGTAAATATCAATCATACATTTATAATGTTTATGCTATTAAAACAGTAATAACAAATAAATTAGTATAGAAAGTTACCTTTCATTGAGACTTGTTAAATTATAATGAACCCACAATTGGATCCCAGCGATTGCAAATTCCCAGTGCGGGATCTACTGCCTAAGGAAAAATGTCTACATGTAAAACTTGTCATTTAATTCATGAAATTGGTCTTATATTACAACCAACAATCAAATCAACAATCAAGTAATTTAAAATTCCAAGTTACTTTTTTTTATATTTAAAATCCAAATTTACTCTTTGTGATGGGCAATGGCCCAAAGTTAACAAAATAACATCACTGTTAAGCTATGCATATAGAGTAATGGAAGGTGGGCCATTGAGCTTAGCACAATAATGGAGCCACCGGGCAAGTAGGATGCCTTGTAAGGTTTTTATAGTTTGAATTGAGATGCAGTACAATGAACTTATGTCAATCATTAATTTTAAAAAATATAATTTATATTTTTTATGAAACCAAGAAAATATTTATTTTATTAATCAAATTAACATAAAAAACACAGACAGCTTATGTTTTCACAAACAATAATATTCATATATTTATAATTTGCTTTCACTTTTATAGTATCCTAATTTTTTCCTATTTATCACACATTTTATTTTTTCTTTATTCCCTTATATATATATATATATATCTATTTTTTCTTCCACCTCTTGTACTCCAAAATAAAGTGTATATTAGCTTCGATTATAATTTCACAGTTAGTCCCAAACCTAGGTAAAACAATGGTTGTCTTAGGCCATTAAAATTCCAATACATTTAATAATAGTATCTTTTAGGGTACTTAATTCCATTTCATCTAACATATTAACTTGAGTCTTATGCTTTATTTGATGGGAGGAAATAAAGGGGATAGAAAGGAAAAATGGTATAGATTCCATGTGAATCCTACACCTTTTTTAAGATTTACACTCTAAGGGCCCATCCTTTTCTCCAAACCCATGCCACCAGTTAATCTTATTAGTACTAACATCATAAGTAAATGAAAGGCAACATTCAAAAATATGCAAAATAAAAGTAGGTGAAGACAAAACATGCACAATGAATATACAAAATCAAAAGTTAATAACCATGATTTTACAATATCAAATCCCTTAACAAAAACATTATGTGCCACCACTACCGCCAACTATATTTCCATCTTGCTGTAACTTACCACTCTCAGGGTCAGAGATGCATGCCCTTTTTTTTTCACTCACCTTCTCAGACTCAAATAAATCATTCCAAATACTAAACTACAAAAATAGAAACTTCTCCACACAATTATTTCTACAGTAAACAAACCCCTCTTTTCCCTCTCCACACTTCCAAAACCCAACCAAATAAATCCCTCCTCACTCACCCGCACAACACACATTCCTCCCATCATCACACCATGCTCACAGTTCTGCTTCTCCTCTCACTCCTTTTTACCACCTCCACTTCCCACAATATATCATATCCTCATTTCCAACAACTCAACGTCAAACAAATAATCCTCACAGAAACCAAACTCAACCCAAACCCAACCCAACCCTCCAAACACCCCCAACATAAAAAATGCAACAGTGCCACCAAAGCATTTTCATCAGCAAAATATAAACATACGCAAGATGGGAAAATCAACAATAGCTAACTGCAACTGCAAGATGGGAAAAGGGCCAACTCACTAACTTAAGCAATAAATCAAACACCACATACGCATTGACTATAGCTAAACGCCTAAACATGATACCAATCAACAAAACCCCCCGTTAATAATAAAGTCAGAATTCTCACAATCTCACTGGAACAATAATCCATTTTATCAAACAGTTGGAGACCAAAATTGAAGGAATCAAAATTAGCATAAATAGCATAAAGCAAAAAATAATGATGTTATACTTGCTTGACAAGACGATGAGCAGTGGCGGATCGTGGACGAGCCGACAGCCATTGTTAATGCGTGACGACGCCGCACGGCCGCAGGAACGCAGGAACTTAGTGGCGCAGCCACACAGAAACGCAGCGTGAGGATGAGGTGCAGCCGCGCAGCAACGACGGACGATAGTGTTGGCACTCGGCGTAGGAACGACAGACTCGACGGTGTGGTGGTCAACGGTGGCAAAGGACTCGACGTGCGTGGACTCACAGACTCGAAAGGTAGGATATGTTTTTCATTTTATTCTTTTAACACAATTTAAAAAAAAATGATTTTTTTTATGTCCGCACGTGCGGACATGTGCCCACAGGTGGGTTCGCCTCTGATCCTAAGTAAAATGTTATGCAAAGATTACCTAAAATGTAACACATCAATAGGTTGTCAACATCATTATTACGTCAAGGAAAAATACTATTATTGAATTAGTGACAACTTATCGCTACTCTATCAAAATTGAAGTTTATACCATAAGAACATTGATGGAATTTTTTCCCTTGAGGTTCGAAAGGAAGAACACTGATTCTGTGGGAGTGTTTATGTCTGTTAGATTTTATTTTGTCAAAAATGTGTCATGGACTTTCCTAAATATATTTTGCATATTTTTTATTAAAATAATATTTTTATTACATCATGAGTTACATTGTTACTTGATAGTAAAAATTAAATAATTTTTTAAAAATCTTAAGGACTCTTTTTTCTAAAAGAACTAAAATAATGATATAAAAAAATGAAGTTACAATTACTCCAAACTAATATTATCAATATGTTCAATCCGGAAACTTAAACTAATTACTATGGTCATTTTGTAATATAAATGCCTCGTTAAACTAAATGTGACATAAAATAGGATTTTGGTTGCAACCTAACTTGTTTTTTTGTTTAAGACATAGAATAGGATATAAGTTTGTTTCCCTTTAATCTGCACATAAAAATGACAATTAACTTATTTATGCACTCCAACATTATAAAATCTTAACTCTACAACGATTTTGGGTATGAGTTCATACTACTTTAACTATAGAATTATTAATTAATGCATTAAGTTGGCATTTTAAATGGTATAGTTGTGTACGTGAAAGTGGCGAGGACAGTTTGTGATCGAATGGCGATAAAGACAAGTTAACATAGTGAAATATCCGGAACTCTCAAAGATTAAACCAAACACTGAATTACAAATCATCACAACTCGTAAATAATGCCATTCCCAACGACCTTTCATTCTATATATATATATATATATAGGACAAGGAGGAGCATATAGTACTATAATATATGCATATCAATCGACGAGGCTTAAATTGCAGTCTAAAAAGTGATTATATACCTCGACAAAACGATAAATAGAAAATGACAAACAGATATATCTTTTTGGAACAAATATAGATATCTAGAAGAGCAGGAGAGCTCGATAATGTTTTAATATTGTTTAGTAAAGCTTTAACACGGTTGCTTGTCTTTTTTTTTTTTTTTAATTATTAATAGGAAAACTTACATCTTCTCAATAAGGGTGTAAATAAGTTAAACCAAGTCCAATACTTAGAAATTTAAGTTTGACTTGCGAAAAAATGGATGATTTAAATTTGACTCATTTATTTAAATGAGTTTTATTAAAAATTTGGATTTTACTTGTTTAAAAAAATTTAAATTTAAACATGACATGTTTAATTCATTTAAAACTTAATTATTTTTTTATTTTAAAAAAACATTATTTTTTAACTCCATCAATTTAGTATTTAATAAATTATTTAATAATAATTATGTAAAAAAATATTTTGTAATAATATGTAATAATTTACTAATAACAATGTGTTAAACATGTGATATGATATTATGTAATTATAATTCTCTCTCTATATATATATATTGTAGGATCTATGTAGTTTGAATTTTTTTTTCCATATAAACAAGTTGTTCATATTAAATTTGTAAAACTTTGAACTTAGTTCATTTAAATAATCAAGTTCAATCTTTTTGAATTTGTTTATTTAATTAAATAAACAAGTTTGATCAAATATTTAATGAATCAAGCTCGAATAGTTTAAGAATAGTTTTACTTATTTAGATCTCTAGTTCTCACCTCTCACATTTAACTCTCATCTATCTACTGGCAGAGAAAGAAATAAGTAAAATGTAAAGTAAATAAAAATAAGAAAGAGAGTGAGAAATAAGTGAATGAAATTAAGCAAGAAAAATAGTAAATTTAGAAGTGTTTGATTTAAGAAAAATGGAGACAAGGAAAGTGTGTGTGTGTGTGTGTGTGTTTTTAAATATTAATAAAGACTGAGTCAAAATAAAAGATAAATAAATTCATCTAACAGTGCAAAATGCAGGTGGTGGTGTACGCTATTATGCAAAATCCATTATGTTATTAAGCAAAAATTAAGTATAGATACAGTTCCTTATGCATTTCTTTGTTGTGTGTAAATAAATTCGAACCAGACACACCACTTTTTATTTCTTTCTACCATATTTCATATATACCAAACAAATCACTTTTGTTGCTTTCTCCTATTTTCACGTCTCCTACTGCATTTCTTTACCGTTTCTTCACCACCAAATGTATCAAAATAAAATATATATGCAAAAACTGTAAAGATATTATTAGCTTTTTTATCAAAAAAAAAAAATGTATTGATTAAAGGTACAAGAGATACCTAAAACTCATATACAAGATATTATTAGCTATAGTTAAGTAATAAAGATTATATAATTCGAAATAACGTGCAAGTTTGTATGTTTAGCTTTAATAGCTAGACAACCAATAGAGCTGGGTATTGGACAAATCTTTACTAAAAAGGAGAAGATAATTACAGAAAGAAGGACTGGATGGAGATTGAAGAGAGGATCAAAGCCATTCCAGGTCCCAATGTTTATTGTCTCATGGATCTCTCATAATAGAGGAATTGTGCCCAATAATGGAGGTGGCTATTATTCCAAAAGAAACAAAACATTTGTGTTATTTCAATTAGTTTTTTTTTTTTTTTCTTCTTAACTCTCCTTTTTTAAGATAAAACCAAAATTAAAAATGAAATAAGTAAATTTTACGTTTTTGCCCAAAAAAAAGTAGTCAAATCAAATTAATGATTCCGAACCTTGCTCATTCTACTACTGAATGTGCCTGAGGCTTTTTTAATTATATAAAAAAAAGTGGTACGTATTTCCATTTGTTTTAAGATTTCTTTTTTCCCATAGAAAAGGAAAATCAATTTTATTTTATTATAATTTTTATTCTTATATATAAAAATGGCTTATAACTCAGTTTTTTTAAATAAAAAAAAACTCATTTAAACAAACTTGCAATTGGTGGTGAAATTACAAAATAAAATTCTTTTTAATTCATTTTGATAAGTTTGATGCTAAGACTTATGATATAGTATGTGTTTGGATGAGCGTTGATAAAATTGATTTTGAATAAAATTGATTTTAAAATTATGTGATTTATGTTTGAAAGTGATTTATGTTTAAATATTTTATTATAAAATTAAGTTAAGAATAAAATTTAGTACAAAATTTTGAATCTAATGCAAAAACTATTAAAAGTTATTTCAATTTAAAATTAATTTTGAATTCATCTTTAACATAAAATCAAACATATAAAATTATATTTTAAATTATTTTTAAATTCAGAATCAATTCCCAAACATCAAACCAATCAAACAAATAAGATGATATAAAATAAGCTTTATTGATTCAAAAGTGCTTCACATGGGACTCACAAGAGATACTATACGACAAGCAGAAACTTGTAGAGCACCATTTACTAGTGAAATTAGTTGGTCAACCAATAAAAGTGTAAAATAAATGCCTCCACATTTTTCACTAGATGTGATTTGAAAAATATGGAAGAAACTGAAAAGCTACATATTTACACAAGGGCAATTTTTTTCTTATTTTTTATATCGATAAATGTTATTTACTAGTTTTTGTTAGTATATAAGTGAGAAAGATTTGAATTCAAGACTTCTTCATTTTACTTCTCCCTTCAACCACCAAACCAACCTTATAACTTCATAAAAAACCAAATTAATTCCTTAGATTCACAAAATTAGTAACTGTAATGGAGAGAAAATGGTAGATGACTAAGGTTATGTATTGAAGTTTTGGCAAAGGTAAGGTGCTCAATAATAATATATAAGTTGAAATATGAAGGTTTGTATAGTTGGACAAGGAGGATTGACATGAGGACAATGGTTTGGTGGTCCATTGGCTGATAGTGATATATAAATAGTACACAACATGCTTAAATTTATAAAAAGAAAAGAAAAGAAAAAGAAGAAAATGTACATTCTGTTATAAGAGGATATTAATGTAAATATTTCTTTGGCTAGAAATGAAGAAGGCGTGTGCTTGAATGCATGTGTGACACCTTAACTTGGACAGATGATGATAGCTATGATGCAATTCCAATTTGAGACGGTTAGCTTAGGTCATAGTAGTTTGCACAATATAATTGAAGCTAGTCAAAATTATAAAACGTGCACTTAGTTTCTCTAGGTGAAACTCACGGATTGACATATTACAGGCTAGTCTTTAAAATTTTTTAAATTTCATGTGTCTTTCAACTTCAAGTTGACTGTATAATTAAGTTTCCTGCATGTTTTTACTTTTTCTTGTAATTTGATCCCATCTTTAATCTTTAAATTCGTACAAGATTAAACTTCAACTTTATCATTTTTCACTTCACAACCTCTCACTTTATTAATCCTAATAATTTATTTGTAAGGTCACCTTCAGGTGAAGTGTTTTGATTGTTTTTGATTATTAAGAATATATCCATTAGTGTAATTATGGTGAAGTTGTTTAGCACAATTTTTAGCTATTCAAAATGTCACATGATACTTAAGAACTTCAACAAGTTTTCTCTCTAACAGTGTAATCAGAAACTTAAAATATGTTTTATAATTGTCTTACAAGTTTCAAAAAACCCCATAAACAATTTTCAAAGAACAGTTTACATAAACAACGTTTCTTATATAAGAATTTTTGCATCAATTGCTCTCCAATAGTGAAATTACATAAAAGTTGGTTCTTAAATTTAAAAACCCCATAAACAATTCCCATTAAAGTCGCTCGAAGTATTTGGATTGTTTTTCTTATTAAGCACGGAAGTTAACAATATCCATAGGAAATTGTGCTTGCCATACATTAGTTAAGCACCAAATGCGTATTTTCTTTTTGTTGATACAGCAAATGCTTACTCACACAGCAGTTCTTATTTTATTTTGGGCTCGAATTTTTTTAGACGAATTAAATATCATGCTAAGACATCACAATATATACTGCATATTGATAAAAAAAAAAAAATCTATTGCAATCCCAATTAAGTTGACACTTCAGCAGATACCAATCACCTACACTGCAGGTATGCAGCACGTACACTAAAATATTATTATATCAAAAAGAAAGAAAATACAGAAGATTGAGATTTTGGGGCCCTGTTGCCTATATACTTTTAAATAACTGTTCGGTGGAATCAGGTGAGATTCGGTTCAGAGACAGTGATATAGTTTAGATCTACGTACAGAAACTGTACGATGGAGCACTATGGCACTAGATGCACACCACTGTGGCGGTGGAATGCCTACAAAAACTGAGATTCAAGTCAGTTCATGAATAAGTAAGAGAGTAGTGAGTAAGAATTAAAACTTGTTCATACCTAACTCTAGTTTATATATATTAGAACTTTGGGCGGGAAAATCAGTTGGGTGATTTGAGTCACACAAAATTAGGGATGACAGGTCAGCCCGGCCTAAAAAAAATGCGGGGTGGACTGACCCGGTTCGTTTTTGCAAAGTGGGTTACAAATGCTAGCCCTCCCCGCTTTAATGCAGGTCAGCGGACTAGCGGGTCAGCCCGCATCAAAAATTTAAAAAAAATAAAAAAGTTAATTTAAAAATAAAATACAAAAAAATTATAAAAAAATACAAATATGATAATTAAAAAAATACAAAGTTAAATAAAAATAAATAATTTTAAATTAATGCTAAATAAATAATCTCATGTGATAATTTACAAAATTACACCATTTGCAAATGAAATTTACGGTTATAAATGTCCAAAAGTGTAATATGCTAGTAATGAAAGACTATTTGAAAGTATCATTATCATAATCATTTTAATATTAAAACTTAGAAGTTAATTATGAGAGTGCAAAAGAGTATAAATTTAAAGAATATACCTATTTCAAAATATGTTAAATATATCTATTTAATTTTAATATTTAATATTTAAATAATATAGGCCCAGCAGGTTGGCCCGCCCCGCGTTTGGCCTGCAATTTTGCGGGGCGGACCAGCCCGGCCGACTTTTGATTTGCGAGTTGATATTATCAACCCAGCCCGCGTTTTTTTGCGGGCTAAGCGAGCCAAGCCCGTTTTGCCATCCCTACACATAATGCGTGATTTATACAAGGTGTCACGCATTCCATGTGTATCTCGGTCTAAATACTACTCCCGGACAATAACCAATCAGAACTATAAAATTAAACTCCAAAAACAAAAGGCATCTAATTTATTCAAGTTATATTAATATCAATTTTTTTTAATAAATTATACTTTTACTCCTTATGTTTTTATCATTGAACTTTCATATTGGCTAGTTCCTTATTTAGGAATTGAATCAAATAGGGCCCCTTTAACTCAGTGGTAGAGTAACGCCATGGTAAGGCGTAAGTCATCGGTTCAAATCCAGATATTTCTCCCTTTTTTATATATTACTTTTATCTTTTATGTTAATATTGTTAACTAGAGTCAATTTAAATATCCCATAAAATTGTCCGTTAGAGTAAATTACACTCGCATTCCTTTTGTTTTTTTAAAATTGGATCTGACACCTTTCATTTTTTATACATTACTTTTATCCAACAGCACAAGTGTCCAGGGAACCAGACGCAGTGGTGATGATGACCAAAGTTACGGTGGGGGATGAAGAGGTGGTGGAGGTTGATATGACGACGGCTACGATGGACAGTGATGATGGAGGCGGTGGCTACGATGGTGGTGGTTGCTCCGACGGGAGTGGGTGCACTCGAATATCGTATTGGTGGAGAATGACAACGATGAGGAGGAAGAGATGATACTGTCATAGGAGAGAGAGGTGGAGGAAAATGAGGTGGCGGTGGTAAGTCAAGAGAGGTTGTTGAAGAAGATGGGAGTTTGTAAAACTCAAGATGTGATTTTGAGAAAGAAGATGAAGATATTTTAGACATCAATTTTCATTAAAAATCATGTGACCAACATGTGTCTGCCTAATTTTTGTTAAAATATTAAACAGTGTGTATGAGGAAGAAAGTCTGGTGTAATGTAAACTAAGCAATTAAAGAATTTTTTACATGGTAACAAAAAAAAAAAAGATATTGAGTACAATTTAAAAAATATAAAAAGAGTACGAGTATAATTTATTTATTTTTAATTAAACATTTCTAATACTATATAAACCGTTAGAAATATCTAATCACCATTTAGTTTTAGTAACAACTAGTCTTCCACAACCCAATCACGCACAACCAGATCAATTCAATCTTTCCGACTATTGTGGAAATTAAAACGCGGCAGTGTCCGATTTGGACTAAAATTGATTAATGTATCATTATGAATGCAAAATAAGGTAAAACTAGGAAACAAGATCAGTATCTGCAGTGATTTGAGTGAATTATTGTGTTTGAGTTGTTAGATTACACTTATAGACAAACTCAAACAATAGCATGAGTTTAAATATTGTCACTGATGCAATGCAAATATTTTATTGATAAATAATTTGTAAGTATTTTTATAAGAGTTTTTAAATATCTATCGTGATCCTGATGAACTCACGAAGTTTAACTTACCTAAATTTTTCCAAAAAAAAAAAATATCACACGACCAACCTTTAGTTTTTCTGGTTAATGATGTGTACAAACAAATTCAAACCGAGCAACCTTTTCTGGTTTTCATTCAAAATTTATAATGCCAGGAACAAAACTTTGTGAGTCATCATAAGGAGATTTATAGATTCTTCTACTGTTGTATGATGATGCTCTTTCATTAAAGTCCAATTTATACCATTCAACGTTCAATGATACGCAATTTCGTCCTTCACCTTCAAAACGTATATCTGCATAAGATGGTTCTATCTTGTCATGTTGCCAATTAGTCCTCCCAAACGACAGCTCATCCAATTGACAAAAGTGTCACATACCATTGACAGAGAAAATTCTAACCAAACACGTTACTTTAAGTGACAAAGTTGATCAATTTTTGGACAAATGTGAGTCACGATCAACATCATCTCAAACATGTTGGGAACTTTGAGGACCATCTTGCTTGTTGTAAAAGCTATGAGACTAAATTGCATATTTTCGTAAAGTTAAAAGGGTGCATATTCAACGGGTCCCTTCTTTTGAACTTTGAGCAACGCAAGCAACTAACTATAAATTAAATTTCAGAAAAGTTATCTTCAACAATGGTGCTCCACAATTGCGAAAGTTATTTTAACACTTCTAAACAGGACAATATGGTCCTATTTTTCAATCAGAATTGAAGCTTTACTACACGTCCTATTATTCAATCACAATTGCGAAAGTTCACTTCAACAAGGATGCATTAGTATGATTTGAAGATGTTTGCTACATTTACCTAATAACAATGGATTAACAGAATGAAATTGACAGAAATACAAGTTCAAATGTTCAATAAGCAGGGTAGCAAACCTAGGGTCCGCAAAGGAAATGAAATTAGTCCATGGTGTTAAGAAATGCAAAAAAAAATTATGCTCACCCGTAAGAAGTAAACACATAGGTCAAGGAATACGAAAAGCAGTATTTTTCGAAAGTATCAAGTTCACTGCCAAAAATCAAGTGGTATGAGGGAACTCCAGTTTCATGACAAAAAAGCACTCTGCCACTAAGTAAAACAGTCTCCATGTATTGCAAATATCAAACGAAAAATCCATACAAAGGTCATAGACCGAGCCTAGAATTAGACATATATTTCATAACAAGTCATTTGACACACTTGATATTAACTTTGAAAATTGGAAGCACCAGACTAGGGGTAAAGCAATGATTACCAATAAATATGAAGGTACAGGTGTAATGGGAAAGACAAACAAATTGCTGCATGAATGGACACGAAGGCAACACAAGCAATGCAACTTTCTGAGGGCACAGATCTAACATGCAACCTCCATATGTGGTTTTTATCCGCTGCAATATTAAAAAATGCAACAAAAGTGAGATGATAAATAATAGTACCACATTAATGCGGGTAGCTCCTCTATTCAAGATTTCAAGTAATTGCCACAGGCCCACAGCAATTGCAGTGGCATTCCCATATCTCTCTCTCTCTCATCATCATATGTGTAATAGTAGGGAAAAAGTTTTCACATTCCACCAGCTAACGAGAGTGCAGTTCAAGCTTGGGGTATTTGTATAGATATTAACCCTGTTAACCTTCCCCTAGTGTGGTTATCACATGATATATAACCTCCACAAATGTTATGAAGTCTTACTCCTTATCCTATGAATTTACCAAATAAGCATTATAAAAAGGGAATTTTCTACATTAAATTTAGCCAGTAATAACCCCAATAAAACAACTCAAATAATCAAAAAAGTGAAAAGAAAATTACAAAGCAAAAAAGCTTATGTTGTTATTGTTGCTGTTTTAAGTTTGCTATCCAGTAATATACAAAGCAATCCACAATGAAGAATAAAGGAACATTTATTTTCAATATTCTGTAGCCTTTGACCCTGCTCATGTCCCTGTGATATGCCTTCTTTTTAAGGTTACCAGGATTCTATTTGAGATATGAGTAGTTTCTAAGAAACCCAAAAGGAGAAAATGTGTTTGTTGATTGGCATCCAAACTTCAACCTCTATTTTATCATACAGAACAATGATCATTTGATGTTACTCCAGAAAATATGCAATTATGCAGAATTCATTTACATTTACAACAGATTCTAGGATTCTACAAACAATAAAAATTGGCAGTTGCGATATGAACCAAAACACAAAATGAGCAAAACTGTGGTAGTATCAGAACCCAACGGAAATGGCAAACAAAATATCGAAGTCATCAGCAAAAGTGGGGTTGATGATGGAGCAACAGAAGTTAATAGGAAATATATATATATATATATATATATATATATATATATCTACCGATTTCAAGTGACCGAACACTAGATTAGCACAAACGAAGCATACAAAACTCTGTCTATAACCTCAAGTCTCAACCTTCCATTCAATCCATGATTGCCTTTGATCTCTTGGTCTCATTAAGTGTCTTATATACAGCAGAAAAAGGTGAAAGAACCCTCCTCCAATTTCAGATAGGATAGATCAGTGTCACCAAATTGTCAACTTAGTCCAGCAACATGCCAAATGCTGAGAACCTTTTTATTTCTTTCTCAACTGTCAAAGGGCTTTGAGTCTTATAGTAAAGATCCTCTTCTCAAGCTTCATCAATAACATTGTCTCTCAGAGAGAAGCTATCGAGCATATCATCATCTGTGTCAACCTGAAACTCTTTAAACATAGCCATCACTTGTATCATGGTTGGCCGCCGGTATGGTCTCTCATCCAGACATTCAAAAGCAATTCTCAAATATTGTAATAGTTCACTTTCACTAGATGTTTGCACAATTAAATCAGGATCAAGTATTTCATTAATTCTTTTCTCTTTGTAAAGCTTCTTAGACCATCCAACAAGATTGCTGTCATCACCAAACTCAGAAGAGTCAATTGGTCTCTTCCCTGATAGAAGCTCTAGCAGTATGACACCATAGCTATAGACATCCCCTTTTGCTGTACATCTAAAACTCTGGTAGTACTCAGGGGGTACATAACCCGGTGTTCCGGCAAGTGTGCTAACAGTGAGATGAGTGTCGAGGGCATTAACCAATCTCGCCATGCCAAAATCAGAAACTCTGGCCTCAAAATTTTCATCAAGAAGAATATTGCTGGACTTCATGTCCCTGTGTATAATGTGAGGAATGCAACTATGGTGAAGAAATGCGAGACCTCTTGCTGAACCTATGGCAATCTTCTTCCTTGCTGCCCAATCAAGCTTTGAACCTCCTCCTTTTGCTCTCTCATGTAAAACAGCCTCGAGACTTCCCCATCTCATGTACTCATACACAAGCAGCCGCTCCTCTCCAACCTTACAGTAACCCAGCAGCTGAACCAGGTTCCTATGCTTAATCTTCCCAATAGTTTCCATCTCAGCCATGAACTCCCTATCTCCCTGACCCGTCACATGAATGAGCTTCTTGATAGCAACAACACAACCATCTTTCAGCTTAGCTTTGTACACCTCACCAAACCCCCCTGAACCTATCAAACTCTCGGCACTGAAACCATTAGTAGCCTCAAGAAGATGCGCAAACGTCAGCTTCCGCAGAGGCTTCTCAAACGTGGCAACATTGATGCTCAAAGGCTCAGGAAAGCTGGATAGCTTCCAACTACTGCTCCCAGTAGTCGGAAGACTCTCTACATACTTTTCCCTCATCTCCTCCTTCCTCTGTGCCTTCCTCACTCGGAACAAAGCCAACACAAGCCCAAGGGCAAACACAAGGAAGCAAAGCAAACCAATGACAACCCCAGCTGCAGCAGGCTGCTTCTTCTTCCAACCCCCAACAGCAACGGAGTGATTCTTAGAAGTCCCACACGCCGACAAAGGCACCCCACAAAGGCCAGAGTTGTTCTCATATCTGGCAGCTGGAAAAGTAGTTAACTGACCTCCAGAAGGAATGGACCCAGTGAGATTATTATTAGACACATCAAGGTCACTGAGAAAAGAAAGACCCTCCAATGCCCCAGGGATGGACCCATTAAGACTATTATGAGACAGATCAAGCACCCCTATTGCTTTCAAACCACCAAACCTATCAGGAATGTTCCCACTCAACCTATTGTGCCCCAAATTCAGCACCTGCAAATAGGCCATCTCACCCAAATTCTCAGGAATGCTACCAGACAACAAGTTGTAGGAAAGGTCAAGGTAGATCATACTCCCATTGGAAGCAAAAGTATACACAGTCCAACCGGAGTAAATCCGCGTCAATGGGCACAAATGCACCATTGGAAAACCTTCAAGCCTCTCTGTCCTGATATCCTCAAACTCAACCAACCCACCAGCACCCCTGCAACTAGTCCCACCCTCATTCCTCACAAACGCAAACTGCTTCCCCGAAACCCTACCCGGGATAACCAACCCTGCCTGATCAGCGAGCTGGAAAGGGATGTCCCCGGTTAGGTTATTGCTATTCAAATCCAACCATATCAACCTCCTGCACTCACCTATCTCCGGTGGAATCCTCCCACTCAGCGAATTATTCCCCAGCTGAAGAATCGCCAATGCATTCAAATTCCCAATCCCAGCCGTTATCTCCCCGGTTAACCGGTTGCTCGCCAACGACACCCATATCATGTTGGTGCAATTCGCAATTGACTTGGGAATGGACCCATAAATTAAATTGTTGTTTAAAATCAACGTCTCCAAGTTCCCTCCCTTAACACAAATTCCCTCGGGGATTTCTCCAGTGAGTTTATTAGCCCACATAATCAAATCAGTTAAATTAGGCAAAGCCCACACCTTCCACGGTATGGAACCGTTCAAACTGTTAAAGCTGAAATCAATAGTTTTCAAGTTCCTACACTCACCGAGCTGTGACGGCACCGTCCCTGAAAGGTAATTGCCAGCGAGTATCAACTTCTCCAACCCGGAAGGACATAACGACGACGGAACATTGCCGCTGAACCGGTTCGAGCTCAGGTCAAGAACCCGAAGCTCTTTCAAGTTCACAAGTGACACCGGAACCGGTCCCGTTATGTTGTTAAACGCTGCGTTTAGATACGTTAGACTCCGAAGCTTGTTCACCACGGAAACAAGGAAGTTCCCAGAAAAATAGTTTCTCGCGAGATTCAGACTCTGCAGAGAAGAACATTGAGTGAAACTCAAAGGCAACGAACCAGAAAGCTTGTTCTCCGAGAGATCAAGTTCAACTAGAGTTTTGCAAAGGCTTCCAAGCTCACTCGGGATTTCGCCGGAAAATTTGTTGTGTGCGAGAAACAGAGACTTCAAACTCTTCAAATTCAGAAGAATTTCCGACGGAATCTCCATAGTGAGCTCATTGTGAGAAAGATCAAGAACCTCAAGATTGTTGCAGTTACCCAACCCGCGCGGAAACTCGTTTGAATAGATTGCATTGTGCGAGAAACTCAACCAAACTAGATTCTTAGACGAACCGAAACCGAAGTCAAATTCCGAGAAATTGTTGAACGAGAAATCGAGGAGCTGAACGGCGTCGTTTAGAAGCCTCGGCGGAACCTTCCCGGAGAAAAGATTATAAGAGAGGTCCAAAGTGGAGAGATTCACGCTCTTCGAAACGAGCGTTTCGCTGAGTTGACCCGCGAGTTTGTTGTCGGATAAGTTAAGAAAAACGAGAGTTGAGCTTCCGAGAGCGGAAACGAGAAGGTCCACGTCGGAGACACGGTTTCTGGACAAATCAAGTTGGGCCAGCTCGGGCCAGGGACCAGGCCCAAGCCCAGCGGTGATGAGATTATTAGAGAGGTTGAGATAGCTAAGGCGGTTACAGGGAGCGAGGTTTGCGAAAGGAAACTTGCCGGAGAAGTTGTTGTGAGAGAGGTCGAGTGTTTGGAGCGTACAAAGTGGCGAAACGGTGAGGTTGAAAGAGGAGAAGGAGTTGCCACGTAGGATTAGGTTTTGGAGCGATGAAAGTGACGTGAGAGTGGGGAGGTGCAGGGTGCCGGAGAGGGCGGCGCCGCTGAGGTCGATGGCGCTGACGCCGCCGGAGGAGGAGGAGCAGGTGATACCTCGCCACGCGCACGGGGACAGAGCGTGTGGGTCCCAGTCGGAGAGGAAGCTGTAGGGATCGGAGGAAACGTGTAACTGCTTGAACTCTATCAATAAAACTGCATCAGAGGTTGTTGTTGCTGCTTCTGCTTCTGCTGCTGTTGGTGGTGTTGGTACTGTTATCATGATGAATAAGGCAACCACAACGAACCTCACTACTATTGGTGCTTCTCTTCTTGGTGACCATGACATCTTCATAAGGCATGGTTTCTCTCTTTTCATTTTTTCACCTTTTTGAGGATTTTTCACTCTCATGCTTCATGAGCAAAATAATAATGAATAGTTTTAGTTTTAGCTTATGCAAGTTTATGCATATATGCCTAATAATACTATTTCAAAACCCAACCAAAAATTGTCTGTGCGTGCGTGAGAGACAGAGTGTAAAATCCAAAACTAGAAGGAATAAAAAAAAAAAAAAAAATTAGTGCAGATGTTTCAACTTAATTACATGTCTCAGCGTTTAGGTTTTGTGTAAAAGGTAGAATTTTATGATTTATAATAATTCTAACAAGTTTAAATATGATTATCTTAAATAAAATATACATATGAATAAAAAAATCAGAACAAAACTATAAGGAATTTTTCAATTTTGATTTTTTTTTCTCGTCCCGATTTTCAGACTTGTGTGGCTGTACGTGTACCTACCTTCAGCTAATAGCTTTGATTTTGGGTTGCTTTTTCAACGTTTTCTTTTTTAGGGGGTAAATGAAAATAAAATAAAGAAAGAAAGACGGACTTGTTGGGGAAGCTGAAATACGTGAGGCAAGGAATCGTTATTATTATAAAATGAAATTTAAAAGAAGATTAATGTTGGCCATCCTTTTTAAAAATAAAAAAAGTGGTCCAAATCGCTTTCCGGTTTCAAAGACGTAATTATCACCCAAACTTTGGGGTTTTGAAATTGTGTAAACGGGGAACCCGGTGTCAAAATAAGAGGAAAGGGCGACGAGCTATTCAAGAAGCTTATGCAAGCTACTGCCTAGTGACTAGTGAGTTGAATAGTGGGGAGTAGTTCGTGTATATAAATTGCACCATTAAATTTTTTTCCCTTTATCAATAACATTAACTAATTCTATTAATTAATATTTTTTTATGATGACATGGTATAAAATATTACTAATTTTACTAGAATAACTTTTATAGAAGAATTTAATTATCCATCTTTAATGAGATTTTTTTATTTAATTATATTCTTTTCATTCAAAAACTCAAATTCTAAGGAGATTGAGTTTGGTTTAACGCTTACTAGTTTTTTGTTGGTTAATTGGTGATAATTAATTTCATTAATAGTAAGAGTTAGCTGTTTTAATAAACAATTACTTATACTGTATTTTTAATTTTTAATAGGTTATTTCTGGAGCAATAATTAATACTACATGCTTTGATAATATCTCTTCCATTAAATTTAACATAATTATCTCAAAATTTAATAAAAAGTAATGATGGAAATCATTGTGAAACACACATTAATCGTGAGTTCGGGAGCTTGCAATAATTTCTCTCTATATATAAAAAGAAAAGTAGTCGGAATGGGCATTTATTTATTAGTAATTGTTTAACCATACGTGTGGAGCGAGGCCACGCACCCGGTATGCTTCAGATGGATAAAAAAAACAAGAGCCTTTGCTTGCTTATCTGAACTGAATATCTGCAAAACTTGAGCACAACAACGGGGTCTGGAAAATACCTTTTGGAATTTGACAGTGGGCGTGTGCAGCAGGTACGATGTTTCAGGTCGTGTCTAGTGGTTGGACACTGTGCTGAATAAAAACAATTGCTAGATTTGTGGGGATGTTTTCAAGCAAGACAAATATACAAAACCACTTCAATAGTTCAACATCATGTGCACGTAACATGCACCGCGATGGTGGGGTAAGGTAAGGTAAGTGAGGGAAACACTTTACATGAATAGATTGGCACGCTGTGTTTTGTTTTGGCAACATTTGCTATTCATAATTCGGAGTTAATTAATCATAATTAATCAACTATGCCTTTGATATGATGATATACATAATGGGTTGGTTGATTGGTAAGGAAGAAGAATAAATAGCAGAGGGGACCTTGATTTGATGGAAAAATGTTGCGAAATGGACAAGAATAAAGTAAAATTAGAATGCATATACAAGTGAACTAGCAGGTGAATTAAAATAAAAGTTAGTAAAACGGATTATAATAAAAGGGGGTGAAGAAAAAATGGGTAAAACACGGCGAGCCAGGACAGGTTACGGAGAATAAGGGAAAGTGGTGCCCCCCACTTTCAAGCGTTGGAAATAAAAAAAATATGTTTAAGATCCAATTCATTATTTATGTTCTTAATTTTAGTATAAAAAAATACTTTATTATTATATTTATTATTTTATTAAATTATTAATTTGACAATTTTTTTATTAAAATTAGAAACTTGTTATTATGGTAGAGAGTGTGATAATGAGAAACAAATTTTTTTAATTTTAATTTAAATTATTTTTGATTGTGTGATTGTTTGATTTAAGATATTGATATTCTGGATAGATGAATATATATGTAATGGTCTTTATTGAATAAAGATTAATATATCTTATTTATTAAATTGCATATATAGATGATGTACATATAGATGTTATCATTGAACTGACTCAATTAAAAATTTCTAATAGTTAATATTACGTTGATATGTCAATAAGAAGTTCTCAAGAAGAGATATAATAATTTTTTTTGACATGATATTATCATGGTAATTAACAAATTATTTATTATATTTTAATTTCGAATATCTATTGTCTTAGGACACTAGTTGAATGAATATTGGATATGATCAAATACTTGTAGAATTAATGATTAATTAAGAAGGAATTCATCAACTCTAGGTAATAAGTTTGAGTTCTATGATAGAATTAAGACATTGATTAGGACAATTGAGTGAAAGAAGAAAAGAGTTTTAAATCATTCATTGATTAAATGTGTTAGCTTATTAGAATTTGACAATAATACTATATTCTAGAGTTAACCTTGAGCCGTAAATGATTGTTTTTATCAAAATCTGGAAATTCCACATGTGGGCTTGATGTGGCCTTGGGGGACTCCAAATTCTGTGGCGCCGAAGTAAGGGTAGGCTTTGCTTAGAAGAAGGACCTGCAAAACAAAGGAAAAACACTCCAACGCTCAAGTAAGTACATTAAATTTGTAAGGATGACCAAGTGTGAAGACTCGGCCTAAAGTATAGAGAATGAGAGACTTGGGTAATGCATTCAAGTATATATGAGAGAGAGGTATTCTGTGTGAATACCGAATGAGTATGGTGTGTGTAGGTTGTGTATGGAGTATGGAGTGAGTAAAGAGAACCTGGAAGGTTGTATTTATAGCGTGGAGTGCGCCTTGGGCCATTGCTTATAGATAATCTGTTGAGAAGATAATAGTAACAGATAATAGCAGACAATTATCTTAATTTGAATAGGAGATAATGTGTACCTTATTGATATATTGTTACTTGTAGATAAGTAACAATTAATAGATAACTTGTTGAGATATTATATGATAAGATAAGGTGATTTACACCTATTTGAATATCCTGGCATATAGATAGGCAACTAATAAGGAGAGAATATTGCTGATGTCCGCGCTCCTATAGAGGGTCGATGTCCGTGCTCCTGTAGCGGTGTTGACAAGGAACCCAGACATTGTGTCCGGGCTGGCATTTGGAGGTTGAATAAGCGCCTATTAATGAGGCAATGCTGAGATGGAGGGTGGCCATGTATACATTGTCATTTATGAAGTGGTCACGTGTCATTTTACTATTTTGGACTGTATATAAGCCCCCCAGCTTCTGAGCCAATTTATGGGCGAAAGAGGGTGAAAGAGCATGAAAGCAATGTGTTTGGTGTCATGGTAAAACTGTCAGCCCTCAAGGGTGGACATGAAGTGTCAAGGTTGATGTCTTCAAAGGTCAACCAAAACTTTGATTTTTTTTATTTTGGATTTATGAGCCTGTACGTGGACAATAGAGTCTATGGAGAGGATACTTGGACTTCTCAAAGTGTGCTTTTTGACTTTATTGGATAAGCATGACTTGGGCAGATAGATGAATGTAACACCCCGTAGGCCTCCAACGTGTTATCATTAATAATATCAGATTAGCGCATAAAACACAGTTTACAAAACTTAGCGGAAGCACAGAATCGCTTTTCTTGATACATTGTGTATGGAATCACAAATTCATCAGATAACACACACAAATCATATAACATGCCCCTGCTGATCCAGTTTCTTATATCAAACATCATAAAGACAGATAATTTAATCATACAGTCAGATAATCAAGTGTACATATATTTGTACTCAAAGAAAAGTCACATCTCATATCATATCATAGTTCTGTACATATATATATCAGAGTCCACACCACACATCCCGTGGTGATACAAAAGAATATCAGCCTTCCATGAGGGTATACAGAACTATACATCAAAATGGAATCAAAACAGAGCCTTCAAGCTCTCCTTGCCGCTCCTCAGTCAAGCAGCCTAGTCTCTGCTGGGCCTCTTGCCCTGAGACTGGTCTTCTCTTCTAGCAAGGTCACCTGAAATCATAGAAAACCCCCACACGGGGTGAGATAACATATCTCAGTAAGCTCAGGGTCCCTGGGAACTCATTCCCACCCTGGCTCACAGATCCACAACACATACACAAGCAAACATATCACACATGGCCCACTGGCCTGACACTCTGGCCTCATCATATCAATTCAATATCATATTCTCAGTACATGACAGGTGGCAAAGTTCCTCAATGCCTGGCGGAGCTCCTCAACGCCCTGACGGTGCTCCTCAACGTCAGTACCTGTCATAATGTGGCAGAGCTCCTCGATGCCACGGGCGGAGCTCCTCAACGCCCAGAATACACAGCGGAGCTCCTCAACGCCGGTATTTATCTATTGGCCAACAGATATCCCAATCATAGCATGCATATATCCAATACAGATGCATATAAAATCAATCCAAACAATGCCATGGCCAATGCATGCAGCATGAATCATGACCAACACTCCCCAGGAGTGTGGTGTGTAACCAAAACGGGAATTCATCCCCAGAGAACACTGAACTTACCTGGTAAGGTCTCAGTCAGCAGTTCCTTCCCAGGTCTGTGGCTTCTGCCACCAACAGTCTCACTCTCAGGCCCTAAGCAAGGTATATGCAAATATCATATCAAAATAAGCCCTCAGGCATAACATTCACAGTGCATATCATCTCAGAATTCCCCTATCCTAGGGTTCAATCCACTCAGCCTACACTAGGCTGCTCTCAGACCATTCGAGGTCCATCAGAATGGAATACAATCCATCTGAGTCATTCTAGACTCACTACATATATATATATATATATGTATATATACCCTAAGCTTTACTCAGCCTCACAACTCAATTATCGTCAGAATGGGCTGAGGTCCACTCTAAGCCCTGCTCCACTTGCCTCTCGGTTCAGAACATCACAATTAAGGCTTTAGCCTATCAGAGAACCATCAACAAGTGACTCTACACAAGTCACATAGGCATATACAGAGCCAAGATTCAAAGTCATCAGAATCAAAAACTGAAAGCTAATCCTTCATCTATTCTAGGCCCTGAACAACTTTCTCTACTGGACCCTGGGCTAATTCTAGCCCCAGCTAATATGGGTCACTATTCATAAAACCCCTCAGATTCAAAATCAAACGGAGAAACTTATGTTTCTTACCTCAGTGGCGACTCTAAAGGCCTCAGAACAACTTCCTCGGGCTTCTGTGTCCTTTATACGCCGTGGGTCTTCGCCAATCTCAAGCTCTCTGAGCTTTTTCCTCTGAGAAATCGCTTCTTACTCAAAGGGGTTTTTCAAGAGCAGAAAATGAAGGATTTTAGCTTTCTAGATGATTCTCACAAGTTTGATGGCTTAAGGAAATGATTTGGTGAAGAAACAAAGCATCAAGGAGCTTGGTTCACTCAACAATGGAGGTCAGCTCGTGGAGGAAGAAGAAGGAGAAGAAATGGCCAAGAAATTCGCAGTTTGACCCTTAAATACTGCCCCTGACCGACATGCGGCGCTCATGGCGCCACTCTGGCGCTCTTAGCTCCAGCAACCAGAATCTGTGGCACCCCCAGCGCCATTCCCGCGCCTCCAGCGCCAGCTTCCAGAGACTCTAGCGCCCTTAGTGCCACATCTGGCGCCACCAACGCCGGCTGGGAATCTGGCGCTCTTGGCGTGGACCTCCAGAGATCCTGGCGCTTCCAGCGCCAACCTGGCGCCCTTGGCGCCACATACCAGAACTCATGGTGCCATTAGCGTGGATCTGGCGCTCTAGGCGCCACTTTCCAGTGGGTCTGGCGCCATCAGCGCCGCACCCTTAACAGGGTCCTTACATGAAACGTGGATGATGATGATTTTCTGCCAATTTATGACCGTCTGATGTGATTTTTGAAAACGTGCTCAGTCCCCTCGTAAATATTGGTAGTCGTGTGCCGCCCACGCTCTTTACTCACGCACACATGTCACTCCAGTGGAGGCCACGTTTTATTGGGATCGTGCGTAGTGGGTGGAATCGTGCGGTAGTGGAGGTAGTAACGGTTCAGTCACGACGTGTGCTTCTAGGGGACATTTCGTTCTCCCGTCCAAGAAACCGTCGGGCTTCCCTTTGCTTTAAATAGCAATGATTTCGCCATTGCCATCTCCACATGTGTCCTTGTTCTCTGAATTCCTTCTTCAGTCTTCTTTTTCCCAAACTGCGAAACTTCTTTTTTTTTTTTTGAAAATGTCTGAGTCGTCCATTTCAGATTCTGCCTTGGGTATGGGGGGTAGCGACTCTGGTGGCTTTGTTGAGCAGTGCATTATGCACAATGTGATCTCCATTGGATATTCCTCTGAGGAAGACATCCATGGAGGAACTTCTTAAGGGTCTCTTTCTTCTAGGCGAAGGACCAGGCAAAACAAGATCGGAAGAGTTGGAGCTTCTCCTTACGCTCACCACGGTCCCTGTGTTAGGTCATCATCAACGATTCCAGCCATCTGCACCAAAGGAGGCATTTTGCAGAAAGTCTCTGTCCCAATGAGGGAGATAAAAGTGCAAAAGCTCGTCCTCAATATCTCTGTTGGGGCAAATGGGAATCCTCTCATCATTACTCAGCGAAGATCGTCTCACTAGAGCTGGGTGGAGATCATCTCACCAGAGATAGGTGGAGATCGTCTCACAAGAGCCGCCAAGGCATACGAGTAGACTAGAGAGTTGAAGGATGATAGTGATCGAACATACTCGGGATAGAGATTTTTGACGAAAAGGAAGATGACAAAACCAGAGTGTGGGTTACCATCTTTACATTTTCTTTTTGTTTTTGCTTTTTAGCCGTGAAGACTTTTGTAAAGCTTTAAACAAATTAATGAAAGTATGCTCATTTTGCTTCGATTCTTCTGTGTCTTCTTGTATAATTTATTCCATTGTTTGCTTGTGTTGGCAACCCTATAATTTGTTTGACTGTATGTTGTTCAATCTTGAGATTCTGTGATTGAAAACGTCCCAAACTATTTGCTGAGGCTTGAGAACTATCGAACTGTCAAAAAGATGAATCGTATCTGTAACGTCAAGCTTGATCTTTGAACTGTTATCGGTTTCCTGTGTTTACAAATGACTATGCTTGTAGTCTTGCTTGTTGATGCTCTCGATTCCAGTGCATGCTAAGAATGCGTCTTAGACTTTTAGAAATGTCGAGGGTTGACCATGGATTTCAAGATTATTTCTTGAATTTGTATTGTTGAAGATATACTTTTTGTCAAGGTTCCCACCATATGCACCAAGTGATGGTGATATGTCGAGGGTATTTTTTAGACAATTATCCTACACTGCAAAATAAAATTATTCTTGCAAAACAGAAATATCCTACGGTATTGTTTGTCAGGGTTCCATAGGAGTTAGAGTTCCAAGAATATGAACTTGGACGCTTGTATGCTAAAAATGTTTCTTTGTGGCTCATATTCATGCATCAATAGAAGTCGTGAGCACTGAAATCATCGTAATAAAGCATTTAGTACCTCGTTTTTCCTTAATAGATAAGTTGATGAAAACAAGGTTGACCGCAAATTAATCTCGAGTTTTGAGAGTTACGGGTTATCAAGAGTTGCTGATAACTATGCAGATCAATGGTATGGTTTTCCGTATTAGGATTCCATGTTGTAGATTGATACCAAGAGAGCTTGCTTGGTTTTTGAGAGACCCAGGATAGGTCTTGGTCTTTATGCCAAGTATATATCTTGATCTTTTATGTTCTTGAGAATGTATATTCCTGCAAGGGAGAGATATGACAAAGATAACATATGTTGAGGGTAGACATAGTTGTACCTTATGTTTGTCAAGTCTGATACCAGTGGAGTTGTCCATGTTGGGTTTTGTCAGGATTCATCAAGACATGGTCTTGAATTTGCTTGAGAGCATACCAGTGGTGCGTCCACCCTGGATTTTTAGAGGTTGACTGAAGCTCCTTAGGGTTTATGAGCCTTGACAGTCTACCTTAGCTCGGATTTTATAAACCTGTAAATGACCAAGAACGGATTCCTAGATTGTCGAGATGGATTCAAGGCCAACCAATTATATGGGATTACGGACCTTCTACCAAGGGCGGACCTTGGGTCTTCCACCAAGAGAGAACCTCGAAATTTTTAAGGTCGATTGGGAAGCCAGAGCTTCTTCCAAGAATGAATCTCGGGTGTTCCTTCGAGGATTGCTTCCTTGGAACTTTGTATAGTCAACCAGGTGGCTTGATTGTATGCCGAAGACGGATCCTGAACCAAGGTAGACCTTGGATTTTTAGGCCGACCAACGCTCTAGTCTTAGGAACCTTGACGGTTCTGCATAGTTTGGTCATATCACCGATGCGAAGCCCGGACCAAGGGTGGACCTTGGAATTTTTATGCTGACCAACGCTCTAGCCTTACGAACCTTGACAGTTCTGCGTAGTTTGGTCGGATCACCGAGGCGGACCCTGGACCAAGGATGGACCTTGGAATTTTATGCCGACCAACGCTCTAGCCTTACGAACCTTGACGATCCTGCGTAGTTTGGTCGAATCACCGAGGCGGACCCCGGACCAACGCGAACCTTGGAATTTTATAGTCAACCGGGAAATCAGGATTATTGATTGTATGTCCAACCAAGGGGATGTCTTGGATTTTGCTGGAGGTCCAACTAGGGAGGCCCTAGGATTTTTGAACCTTTGGAGAGTACCAGGACGCGTCCACCCTGGATTTTAATAAAACTTGCCAAGGACGGACCCTGGTCAAGTTACCAAGACATGGTCTTAGGTTTTTGTCGAGGCTAGACCTGGGAGAATACTCAGGCAATAATATCGTCAAACATCCTGAAATATTGACATAAGTAAAAAATTAAGAGGTATATGTTTTATTAATATAGTCTTTAATGCATATATTTCCTCTGTTTATTCCTCGGATGTGCCTCATTAAAACCTTTTCAATCAAAAACCCAGTGGAGAAAAAGGACTTGAAATAGGAAAAAGAGTACGTCATTCGGTCTTGAGTTTCTTAGCTAAAATAAAACTTCAGGTGATTGGCATTCCAAGTTCTTGGAATGTCTTTGCCACTGAGTCCCTACAATTTGCAAGTGTCATTGTCCAGGCTGGTAACAACTCTGAATGGGCATTCCCAATTTGGTCTAAGCTTACCTGCATGAGGATCCTTTCTAGCTTCCCCTCGAACACGCCAAACTAGGTCGTCTGGCTGGAAAGTTCGGGGTTGCACTTTGGAGTTATATCTTCGTTTCATGCTGAGCTTGGCCTCTTTCTCTTTAACTCTGGCTATGTCTCGAAGTTCTTCGCTGGTTTCCAGCTAAAGCCTCATATTGTTCTCGTTCCACTGTTCCTGAAAAAGCATCCTTCTAATTGAAGGTTCTCCTAACTCGACAGCGATCATGGCGTCAGTACCATATGTCAAGCGAAAAGGAGTTTCCTTTGTAGTGCTTTGAGGCTTACAGTGATATGCCCAGAGTATGCTGGGTAATTCCTCCCTCCAGAGCCCTTTGGACTTGTCAAGTCTAGTGCGAAGGGCTTTAAGAATAACCCTATTTGCCGCTTCTACTTGACCATTGGTCTGAGGGTGTTCAACAGAAGTGACCAAGTGTTTGATACCTAATCTTGTGAGGAAATCTTCGTAGGTCTGTGCTTTCAATTGTGTTCCGTTGTCAGTGATGATGGTGTAGGGTAGACCGTACCTGCATATAAGATTTTTTCAAGTGAAGTTTTCCACCTCATTGGCAGTTATCTCCCGAAGTGGCTTTGCCTCGATCCACTTAGTAAAGTAGTCGATGGCCATTAGCAAAAACTTGACCATCCCGGGAGCTTTAGGAAACGGTACCAAGATGTCCATGCCCCACATAGCAAAGGGTCAAGGAGAAGAGATGGTATGAAGGTTATTAGGGGGAATCAGTGGGATATCCGTAAATTCCTGACACCTTTTACACTTGCGTGCACAGTTGCAAGCATCCGTCCCGAGTGTTGGCCAGTAGTATCCTGCTCGTACTACCTTGGTGGCTAAAGATCATCCCCCTGTATGAAGTCCGCATATTCCTTCATGAAGTTCTCTCAGGACATAGTCGGCCTGAGATCTGTCTAGACACTTGAGTAGAGGTGCTGTCAACCCTCTTTTGAATAACTCATTGTCAATGATGACATAATAGCTAGCTTTTCGCTTCAGTCGTCGGGCCTCATTTTCATCTGTTGGAAGTATTCCCCTTAGGATAAAGTCTCTATAAGGGGTCATCCAAGTGAGTTTCTGTATTTCAACGGCCATTACCACTGAGGTGTTAATGGTGGGTGTTTGGAGTGTTTCCTGGATGATTGTCTTAAGGTGCCCGGTCTTCTTGGCCAACTTGGACAACAAGTCTGCCTGGGTGTTATTCTCTCAAGGTATGTGATACATCTCAAAACACTCGAATCTATCGATAAGTGTTTTGCCAGATGATAATACTGGAGGAGTATGACTTCCTTGGTTTGGTATTTGTCTGTTATCTGTCCCTGGACAAGCTGCGAGTCAGAGTAGCATCTTAGGCAACGAGCCCCGACTTCCTTAGCCAGTTTGAGTCCTGCAATAAGTGCCTCGTACTCGGCTTGGTTGTTGGAAGCCTTAAAGTTGAGCTTAAGGGCTTGTTCCAGCGAGATGTTGCCAAGCCCTTCGAGTATGATGCCTGCTCCGCTTCCTTGTACATTGGATGCTCCGTCCACGTAAAGGTTCCACCAGTCTGGGGTGGATTCTTCTTTCCGAGCAAATTCCGCTAGGAAGTCTGCCATGAATTGCGCCTTTATGGGACTGCGTGGTTCATATCGAATGTCAAATTCTGACAGTTCGACTGACCATGCTACCATTCGGCCTGCCTGTTCTGGTTTCCTCAGTACCTATTTAATAGGATAATTAGTTTTAACTATCTTCTCAATCATTTGATAGTGTTTCTCGGCATCATGTAGTATGCGGCTGGTGAAATAAATAGGGAGTTGGTGCTTCCCTTCTTCTTGGACGAGTGCTGAGCTGATGGCATCATCTGTTACAGAGAGGTATAAGAGCAATGGTGCATCCTGCTGAGGTCGACTCAAGACAGGTGGTGCAACAATTGTCTTTTTGAACGTCATGAAAGCCTGTTCATAGGTGTCATCCCAGAGGAATGACGTTGTCTTGGCGAGCAGCCTATAAAAGGGTTTTGCTTTCTCTACGAGCTTCGGGAGGAATCGGGACAACGCAACTAGTCTTCCATTCAGCTTTTGAACTTCATTGACACTAGTCGGGCTACGCATTTGTAATATGGCTGAGCATTTGTTCGGCTTGGCTTCAATACCTCGGTGTGTAATCATGAAGTCGAGGAATTTGCCGCCACCCACTCCAAATGTGCACTTCTCAGGATTGAAGCGCATGCTGGGCTACACTCTGAGATTTGACAACCATATCATCCACATAAACCTCGACTTTACGTCTGATCTGCTTTCTGAAAACACGGTCCATCAGTCGCTGGTATGTGGCCCCTGCATTTTTGAGACCAAAGGGCATGACCCTGTAACAGTAGTTGGCGTCTTTGGTGATGAAGGCAGTCTTCTCTTCGTCCGGAGCATGCATTCTGATTTGATTATAACCAAAATATGCGTCCAGGAAGCTTAGGATGTGGAACCCAGACGCTCCATCGACAAGTCTGTCAATGTTGGGTAATGGGTATCCGTCTTTGGGACATGCTTTGTTGAGATCTATAAAGTCTGTGCACATGCGCCATTTACCACTAGCTTTTTTAACCATGACAACATTAGCGAGCCATGTGGAATATCTGACCTCTCTAATGAAGTTGGCCTTGAGCAATTTGACTATTTCTTCTTTGACCGCCTTTCGCCGTTCTTCTCCCATGTTTCGCTTTTTCTGTGTAATGGGCTTGGCCTGTGGACATATTTCTAGCTTATGACATATGACACAAGGGTCAATGCTAGGCATGTCGGATGGTTGCCAAGCGAACGGTGATGCATTTTTATGGAGCACATAAGCTATATGCCTGTATTCGTGGCTGGTGAGCCCTTTGCTAAGCTACATACATTGTCCGGGTTTGGGCCCGAGTTGCATTTTAATGAGCTCTTCGATTGGTTTTGGTCCTTTGTCGATATTTTCATCGCGTGGATCCACATCGAAGGCTTCGTCATTGCGAGCTACAAATACTATCAGTGTAGAAGGAATAAAATTTCTATCGATATTCATTACCTGGGTGGTATCCCCCGAAGTGGTACGATGTCTGACCGGTTGTCTGTTGGGAGGATATGGTGCCACTTTAAGGCTTTCGACGTAGCACTGTCTGGCTTGCTTTTGGTCTGCCTTTACAGTGATGATTTCTCCCGTTAGAGTAGGAAATTTCATCTTTAAGTGGGGGGTAGAGACGATAGCCCCCAACTCGTTTAATGTCTTCCTACTTATTAAGACAAGATAAGATGTATCGGCATCTACAATGTTGTACCTGATTGTGAAGCTTCTGGATAACAGACCTTGACTAAAAGTGGTCATTAGGTCGACATATCCAAGGGTGTCGACTCTCTCTCCTGCAAAACCTAGGAGAGGTTCTGAACAAGGTTGTATGGCTGATGATAAAATTTCCAGCTTCTGAAAGGTCTTCAAGTATAAAACATCAGCTGAGATGCCCTGGTCAATGAGCACCTTTGTCACCTTGAAGTTGGCAATAATGAGGTACAAAACCATAGGGTCATCTTGATGGACGGGGTTGATCCCTTCAAAGTCAGCATCCGTAAAAGTGATAGGAGGAAAACTCCGCATCGGAAGATTATTGACGGAATTGATGTCAATATCTCTGATGGAGTGCAGGTGCCTTTTACGAGATTGACTGGACGATCCGCCATAGGAGAAGCCCCCTGCAATGGTGTGGATTACATCGCATATGTGTTGATTGGGATCTTCTCCTTGTTGACGAGGGGGTTGACGATGAGGTTGATGTTCGCGTCCAGGTTTTGGTGGTCTTTGCCTCCCTCTGTCTTCTGCATCGTCTTTGCGCCTGTTGTTGTTCCTGAAGCGATCTTCTCGTCGCTCCTCTTGTCTAAGTGATGGAGGGGATTATCAAGTCTTTTTACAAACCTTGATAAGTGTTCTGCTTGGATAAGTTCTTCGATCTTATCCTTTAAGGCGATGCAATCCTCCGTACTGTGACTAGTACCGCGATGATGCCTGCAATACTTGTTAGGGTGTCCTCCTATTTTTGAAGGAGCGGGTAATGTTACCTGGACTTCAGTATTGAATGTTTCATCCATGATCATAACTTGATTGACCGTCAGGGAAGTGTATCTCTCGAACCTGGGTCCTTTGGGGATAAGCTGTGGCTTATATGGCCTGTGCTTCTTATTATTCCTCCGGGGGTCGACAAATGCTTCATGTTTCTCGCGCTTTTGTCCTACTTGTCGAACTTCATTGCGGAATTTTGACATTTCTTCCATCTAAATATAACCTTTGGATCTTTCGCGTATTTCGTCCATGCTAGAAGGAGGTTTCTTACATAGACTATCCACGAATTTACCAAGTTGTAAGGCTAGCATCATGGAATGTAGCACTACCTCAGGATTGAGATTTCTGATTTGAGAGGCAACATGCGAAAACCGTTCCATGAACTTGCAGAGAGGTTCATTATTGGCTTGGTGCAGTGTCGCCAGTGTAGCAGATGTCAACTTATGAGTCCGGCTGGTGGCATACTGGGCACTGAACTTTTCGACAAGGGTGTCGAAGTTGTCGATGGATTGTTCGGGGAGATCACAATACCATGTTAGCGCAGCCACCTTTAAAGATGTAGGGAATACGTGACATAATATGGCGTCATTATTGGTGTAGAGATTTGCCTGTGAAAAGAAGGCATCGAGATGTTCGTCCGGATCGGTGGTTCCGTCATACCTCTCTAAGTGCAGAGGTTTCCAACCAAAAGGAATGTCGACTTCCATGATACGATCGACAAGCGGATTGCGGCGAGTGTTGTGTCTTTCCCTTCGATATCCCTGCATTAAACTGTGAATACCTGGAGGGTTGACAGTTTGTCGAGGTTGCGAGGGTTGTTGAGGATGCGACTCGCCTTGTGTCTGTTCTTCTCTGGTAGTGTGAGTGTGTTCGTCTTCCCGAGGATGTCTCGCTCGGGCTTCATCACGATCAACTTTCAATCTTTGAATTTCTTTCTGGTGTTTGCGTTCCATCTCCGCCATGCGGTTCTGGAGTTGCAATATGGTGTCAGCATTCGTCATGGTAGTTTGTGGAGGGTTAGACGCATCGACAAGAGTGTCGCGTCTAACGCTGGAGCGTGTACTGACCATGGACGAATGTTGGTGATTTTCTGGGATGCGAGGCCGCAGGGTAAGTTTTACCTGAGCCCCACGTGTGGGCTTGATGTGGCCTTGGTGGACTCCAAATTCTGTGGCGCCGGAGTAAGGATAGGCTTTGCTTAGAGGAAGGACCTGCAAAACAAAGGAAAAATACTCTGACGCTCAAGTAAGTACATTAAATTTGTAAGGATGACCAAGTGTGAAGACTCAGCCTAAAGTATAGAGAATGAGAGGCTTGTGTAATGCATTCAAGTATATATGAGAAAGAGGTATTTTGTGTGAATACCGAATGAGTATGGTGTGTGTAGGTTGTGTATGGAGTATGGAGTGAGTAAAGAGAACCTGGAAGGTTGTATTTATAGCGTGGAGTGCACCTTGGGCCATTGCTTATAGATAATCTGTTGAGAAGATAATAGTAACAAATAATAGCAGACAGTTATCTTAATTTGAATAGGAGATAATGTGTACCTTATTGATATATTGTTACTTGTAGATAAGTAACAATTAGCAGATAATTTGTTGAAATATTATATGATAAGATAAGGTGATTTACACCTATTTGAATATCCTGACATATAGATAGGCAACTAATAAAGAGAGAATATTGCTAATGTCCGCGCTCCCGTAGAGGGTCGACGTTCGTGCTCCTGTAGCGGTGTTGACAAGGAATTCGGACATTGTGTCCGGGCTGGCATCTGGAGGCTGAATAAGCGCTTATTAATGAGACAATGCTGACATGGAGGGTGGCCACGTATACATTGTCATTTATGAAGTGGCCACGTTTAATTTTACTATTTTGGACTGTACAATGATGGAAGAAAATATTATATTATTCTTCTATTGGTTCTTGAAGGTAAAAAATGTTATATGCTTCAGGATGTTAAAGAGTGTTACTAGTACTTTGATTACTATATTAATTTCTTAAGAAATTATTTGAATATTTGATAATTAATTAAATTAGTGAATTTAATATGATCAAATGATTAATTAATTTTCTAAGTGAAATATTATTGTATTTTTTGCTAGCACTATAAATATAAATAATATAAATTTTTTTAAATATTTGGTGAAAGAAAGGAAATAAATATGAGGATCATGTTTGGAATTTAGTTTGAAAAAAGTTGTTATTTACAAGTTAGACTTGATCAATTATTATTTCAATTTCAAATTGTTAAATGGTTAACAACATAAATAACAAGAAATAATATTTTAAATGACTCAAAAAATAAGATAATGTGAGTAGTGATGTCGAATTTATTAATTTTTTTTTTCTACAACATGTTATAAATATGACCTTAGATTGCACTTTAAAATATATAGTTATCACTTTTTTCCATTTTGGTAGAGCATCAATATTTTAAAATTATTATTTAATATGAAAAATTGTTGACTAATAAAGTTCAGATTCAATATAAATATATGTGAAATTTGCACATTATTAAAAAAATTATATTTTAAGAACACATCAATAAATGCAGATTTAGGTTGTTATCTGTTTTAAATGCATATAAAAGTGAACTAGTAGGTGAATTAAAATAAAAGTTAGTAAAACGGATTATAATAAAAAGGGGTGAAGAAAAAATGGGTAAAACACGGCGAGCGAGGACAGCTTTCGGAGAATAAGGGAAAGTGGTGCCCCCACTTTTCAAGATTTTCTTACTTTATTTTCTCATTTATCTAGGTTCAGTCAAACTTTTGATTTGGATTTGGATTTATCTAGCACATGTCACAGGCTCACAGCTATCTCCTCTTAATCATTACTTTAATTTAAAAATTAGATTTCCACTAAAAAAAATTAACAATTTGGGAACTTGGATAGTTGGATGGTCTATAAGACACAGTAGGTTTAAAATCCTTTCGGACGCCGAAAGTAAAATTGTGATTTGAATTTTTAATTTAAATTTTAATTCTGTTAAAATTAGAATCAATCAGAATTATATTTCATAATTATATCATGCACAGAATTAAAACGAAAAAAAATATTAATTAGATATAAAATTTTAAGGAAATGACTACTGTGAAATCCTTAATAGGAGGTTCCCTATTGCATCAGTATTTGTTTCTATCGTAAATGTCATATTTACCCTTCTTTATAACCGTTGGATCTTACTTGAAATATTTGGATGGCTTAGATGTGGGAAGGACATATAAGTTTATTAATTTTTTCTCCAATTCTTTATATAAAAAATAATAATTAATTTATAAATATCAATAAATAAATTAATTTAATTAATAATATTATAAATTTAAATCTTATTTTAAAAATACTCATAAAATATAGTAATAATATTTAACAACACTGTACATCATTCAATAAATAATATTTTTTTATCAATAAATGTTTGTATTATTAATAAGTTAATAAATACACTCATTTGCATAAAAAATGAATGAGTATTTATGATAATAAATTAAGAGTATAATTTTTTTTTACTAAGTAACACATCTTAAACTGAATTCATATTTCTTATAATTATACTAAAATAATAGATTTAGTTGTTTCTTACGAGAAGGAAGATAGCCGTATTTTATATAACAAATTCCTTAAGAATAAGAGGTTGAATAGACCATTTTAACCTTAGATTAAGGAGGAAATCAACCACCATTTTTAACCCTAAAAATAGTTTTAACGATACCGATTAACTCTTCCCTTCCCGTAACTTTTGTTATCCTTCATTGTCAGGAATTCTCCCAGCGACACCAACCATATACACCACTGCAAAAATAACACAAACGCCATTCACTTCAACCGATGTCGCCACCCCTTCTTCCCTCTTGATCAAGCTTCCAAACCCAACTCTACGTTGAAGAACCTCATCACCCCAGCAACCGCCGACTTGCAACGATGAAGTTGGCTACGGAGTCTCAATTTTCATAGCGTTGCTGAATCGAAAAAGCTTTGATACAAACAATATTTTTAATTATTATCAAGGAAGGTAATAGAATATATTTTCTGAGAATGGATTAGATCTCTCTCTCGAAAGTCCAAGGGGGCATGAAAAGCCTCGATCTTTCCCATGTCTCTCACTCTAAGGTCGAAGTAGGGGGTTGAAAAGCTTCGATCTTTCCCCTGATTCTCACTCGAAGGTCGAACGGGGTAGAAAGCTTCAATTTTTCGTCAATTTGTCTTGATTCATTCTGTGATTTTGGGTTTAAATTTATATTTTCTCTTTCTTTCTTTCAATTTTTACTTCTATTCTTGTTGGTTTTGGGAGATTTGGCTGTTGATTTTTGGTTGCTTTTGTTGTTCTATGGTTGCAGAACTTGTCGCGGAAATTCATTTTTAAGAACAATGTTGCCGGCAGCCTGAATGGTTACTAGTTGCACATATGTCTCAGTTTTGATTTTGATTTCGGTGACAATAATGGATATAAGGTTGTGTTCGTTCGTAGGAGAGATGGGGAATCCCTGAATGAAGTTTTCTTTTGGTTTGATTTGGTTTAGAGAGAAAAAAGATTAAATTCGTGTTATGTTTTGATTTGAGCCGACGGTGTATCGGTTTAGAAATCCTTGAATTTTGAGAACAACGATCGGAACGACAATCTCAGGCAGTGCTAACGATACCCGATGGCAGGAGCGATGTTTGAGAAAGAAAAAACATTTAGGTTAAGACTAAACAACAGTAATTAATGTACTGTTCCTTCACAATTTCAAATTTGGGAGGCGGGTGCATCGTGGAGGTAGTCTCACGCAGTGCTAACATCTGGGGAGTGCTTATCGCGTTCCTGCACTGCATGAAACAATTTCGTGAAGAAATTGTCCACAGGAGACTGCCTCCGTGGTGAAACGAATTCATGAAAAAAAAAAAAAGAACCGCATCCTATATAAGAAACTCGGGCGACAGAGGTGGTTGCGTGAAGGAGGTCCGCGGACGACGATGGTGGTTACACGAGAGAGGTCCGCAGGCGACGATGGTGGTTGCGCAAGGGAGGTCCACTGCAAAGGCTCAAGGGTTGACGGTGGTTGCACAAGGAAGGGGCCGCAATGGTGGTGGCACAACGGAGGGACCGCGAGGAAAAGACTATGACAATGCTGGTGTGGTGTGAGCGGTGATTGAGAATGGGAAGAGAGAAAGAAGTAGAGCAAGCGAAAATGGAAGGAGAAGAAGGGAGAAGCTTATGGAGAAAAGAGACACGTGGAGAAGGGAGAAGTTTCTAGAGAAAGAGAGAAAGGATATGCGTAGAGAAGAAGGGAGAAAATGGAACGTTGGTGGTGGGCTTCTTCTGGTTACCAAATTTTTGGAATAAAAAATTTGGCTTGAAGGGAATGTTGAAGAGAAAATGAAAATATTTTTATTTCTAATTTTTTTCTTATTCTTATCAAGCCTCAATTTTTTTTATTCTCTCTACAATGGATCCCAATTAGTATAATTTCCAATGTTAATATAGTTATTTGCAAAATCAAGTACCCCTACCAGTGAAAATACTCAAAATGCACCTTAGTATGTTACTATCGATCATCCTCTACCTATGAAAATTCTCAAAATCTACCATAATATGATATGTATCTACCACCACCTCTTACTACTGAAAATTCTCAAAATTCACTATATGTTATGTATCCACCACCCTCACACATGTAGTATATGCATCATCTATCCAATGTAGAGCCACCTACTAGTGGTAGTTCTCAAAATCCACAATTTTGTAGTTAATCATCACTTCCATTAACACAAACATGTGTTATAGACCTTCTTTATCCAATATTGAGCCCCTAAGCAATGAAATTCAATGATTAATCAGGGTAGACAATATTCAACTAGATGAGGGAGCACAAAATTCTGGTGGAAAAAATACTCGTACAACATTCTCAGTGACACAAGATGTGATTCTCGTCCGATTGTGACTCAATGTATCAAATGATTCAATTGTAGGCGTCGACCAAACATCAAAGCAATATTGGCAAGGATAAAAAATGCGTACAACAATGACGATGTGTGTCAAAACGAGCAATTTTGTGAAAGAAATTGGACTCAAATGAAATCTTGATGGAACAGGATCCACCATGCAGTTCAAAAGTTTAACGGGTTCTACAAATAAAGGAGAAGTGGAAGTTTAGAGAAAGATGTTATGACTAATGCTCATGATTTACTCACATGATACTGGTAATAAATTTGAGGTTGAGCATGCTTGGTTGTTGAAAGATCAACCAAAATTCAATGCATAATTTATGTCAAATTGTTCAAAAAGAACAAAAGTCTCTACTTGTATAAATTACTCATTGTCTTCTAACCCAGAAACACTCATTGAAGTCGAAGAATATGATGCGTTATCGCCAATGTCTCACCCAATTGGACAAAAAGCAATAGAAAGGAAGAGCCAAGGAAAAGAAACTTCTAACACTCTCAATTTATCTGGCATAGAAAATGTAATGAAGGACAAAAATGTGAACACATCAAAACTTATTCAGTTAAAGGAGACACAAGAAAGGCGTATGGAATATGAAATCCTCATGAAGGATACATCCAACATGTCCGAACAACAATGCCAAGACCACGAAAAGTATTGCGACCATATTAGGAAAAAACTTGAATATTAAATTTTAGTTCTCATGTATGAATGTTATGTTAATGTTGTGTTTGATATTTAATTTTAGCAGTGTAGGTCGTTGTTGTATCTTAAATTCATAATTTTATGTTGTAAAACTAGCCACTATGAAACTAGCAGTTGGAAAACTAGTCATTATGAATCAAACTATATAAATGTCCAATATTTCATTATTCTCACATGTTCTCATACAAATTACAAAATATTTATCTTTGATTTTAAACACTTCAGTTACCATATAATGGATCCAAACATCGATTTAGATGAAGTTTTGGATTGAATGATAGATGAGGAATTGGAAGACAACACCGATGAAAAAAATGAATTAATTATTTTATTGGCTAGTTTCATAATGGCTAATTTTCTAACGGCTAGTTCCAACGACTAGTTTTACAACATAAAATTATGAATTTAAGATACAACAATGATCTACATTGTTTAAATTAAATATCAAACACAACATTAACATAACATTCGTACATAAGAACTAAACATTTAATATTCTAGTTTTTTCCTAATATGGTCGTAATATTTTTCGTGGTATTGGTGTTATTGTTCGGACATGTTGGATGTATCATTCATGAGGATTTCATACTCCATACACCTTTCTTGTGCCTCCTTTAATTGAATAAGTTTTGATGTGTTCACATTTTTGTCCTTCATTGCACTTTCTATGCCAAATAAATCGAGTTTTAGAAGCTTATTTTCTTTTACTCTTCCTTTTTGTTACTTTTTGTCCAATTGGGCAAGGCATTGGCGATGATGTATCATATTCTTTGACTTCAATGAGTGTCTTTTTGTTAGAAGACGACGAGTAATTTCTACCAACAGAAACCTCTGTTTGTTTTTAACAATTTGACATAAATTCTTCATCGAATTTTGGTTGATCTTTCAACAACAACCAAGCATGCTCAACCTCAAATTTTTTTACCAGTATCCTGTGAGTAAATCATGAGCATTAGTCATAACATCCTTCTCTGAACTTCTACTTCTCCTATATTTATCTGTTTGTTTATAACACCCGTTAAACTTTTGAACTGCATGATGGGTCCTGTTCCATTGAGATTTCAATTGAGTCCAGCTTCTTTCACAAAATTGCTCCCTTTGACGCACATCGTCATTGTTGTACGGATTTTTTATCCTTGCCCAACATTGCTTTGATGTTTGGTCGACACCTATTATTGAATCCTTTGACACATTGAGCCACGATCGGACGAGAATCGCATATCCTGTCACTGAGAATGCTGTACGAGTTTTTTTCCCACTAGAATTTTGTGCTTCCTCATCTAGTTGAATATTGTCTACATCGATTGGTGATTTAACTTCATTGCTTGGGGGCTCAATATTGGATAAAGAAGGCCTATAACACGTGTTTGGGTTGATGAGGGTGATGGTTGACTACAAAATTATGGATTTTGAGAACTATCACTAGTAGGTAGCTCTACATTGGATGGATGATGTATATACCACATGTGTGAGGGTGGTGGATACATAATACACCGTGGTAGATTTTGAAAATTTTCACTGGTAAGAGGTGGTGGTGGATACATAACATATTGAGGTGGATTTTGAGAATTTTCACTTGTAAGGGTAGTCGATAATAACATACTGAGGTGGATTTTGAGAATTTTCACTAGTAGGAGTGCTTGATTTTGCAAATAACTAGAGTAACATTACAAATTATACTAATTGCACTACTGTAATTGTAGGCTTCTACGACGGCCATTTAAAGACGATTCCATGAAACCCGTTGTCATTAGGTGCACGGTGGCATTTTTGTAATAAACTGCTATTTTTCAAAGTCGGTTTTTTGAAAACCGTAGTTGAAATGGGAATGTTAACAATTCAAACACGGTTGGCCACATAACCGTATTTGATTAATCATTTCGAAATCGGTTCTCCAATGGACCGTAGTCGTTTAGTTACACACCAAAACCATTTCACAGTCGGTTCTCCAATGGATCATAGTCGTTTAGCTATTTCAAATACGGTTTGAATAACATAACCGTAGTTGATTAACAAACCAAAAAAAAACCCATTTTTCTCGTTCCCCCTCCAGACCCCATTTCAAAAAAGCTTTTTCACAGAACCCATTTCCTTTCACGATCTTTTTTCACAGCTCTATAATTTCACGGTCTTTGTTTTGGTTCAGGGGCTAGCCGTCCGCCGCTGTTTACCCGAGTCACCCACCGTCCTGCATTCAGGGGTGTAGGCCTCCATTGTTAGTTGTCTTTGCTTGCTGTTGTTGCCTCTCTCACCACGTTGCTTCCTTCTGACCTTACTTGTTAATAAATCTCTCACTTTGTTTTCTTTCTTGTTGTTCATTGTTTGTTGCCAGCTGCAGTTTGGTTTTGCAATCTATTTCGTTGACTAAATTACTCCAATTGTGAACTGGTGAGTTTTTCCTTATCCTCTTTTGGATCTTGCAACAACATTGTTGTACATAATACCCTGTACTGTAATTTTTGTAAGACTTTTCTAATTTAAAAAGCTTAATTTAATTTAAAAACCATTTGTAGTTGAGATAATATTGGCAGGCAAATTTCCCTATGAAAAACCCTCACAAGCACTCACTCAGAGGATGAGGGTTGAGTTGCACCACCATTATGGCACTAATTTCAGATATTCTCATCATCGAATTAAGAATTACTTGTATTTTGGCACAATAGATGTGAGACTAGTAGAGAACCTCTGTTTATGGTCGAACTCTGAATTACCTGATGTATAATAATTACTAGGAAGATGCACTTTTTGTCTTAATACTCAGACTAGGACAGGCACAAAAATTTGTAGTTTTTTCATGTTGTTTGGTACGAGCAAACTTCCAGACTTTCAATAGAACTGTTTGATTTATACCAGCAGGTGCAGCAGGCTAATAGAAACCACACACATGACAGCCCTCAAAAGAAGCCATATATAGTCAATTCTCCATTCCGGAATGACAAAGCAAAACCCCACCTCTTAGATAAAATAAATAAAACTGGCCACACACAAAGTTTCAAGGCAAATGATCTTTTATCTTACATTAAAATAGCACTAGATTGTCATGATCAATTAAGTACAACAAGAAAGTTTCAAAAGAGAGCACAAGCCGGACTGCAGCAGCATATATTCAATAAAATACTGATACTAGCACATAATTTGAATGTCAACTTGATCTCTCAAGATACTTTAAAATTGGCCATTAGAACTCATAAAGTAATGCCTGCTTTTATTATAGCTAGTAATAACCTGCTACAATTCTTCACATCCTGCAGAGAAAAAGATAATAGACAAAAGTTATGGCACAACCAAATACAACTTATACAAGAAGATAAAGAAAATAGATTGACCTGCTTAGTCACATTATCAAGAGTTAGCTTAAGGAAGTGCATTACGACTTCAGATAAAAACTTTCTTGCATATATATAGAAAATTTAAGACAAGAAATTGTTCACTAAATCTATTCTCAGCTTTCCAACTAAGTGGAGATAAAGTTTTGCAATACTTGATTCTGAAGCATTTCTATCATATTGAAAATATGCAAGACATTCACAACGGCCATATATGTTAATTCAAAGCAAGCTCCCCAAAGCAATGTAACAATACTCATATGTGTAGTAGGGAATGATTGTGTTGGTACTAAAGTTACACTCAGACTGTGAAGCCTGTGATAGAGGAAGATATTATGCCACCAGCGTTTAAAAGAAACTTCCATGCAGTTTACCTTATAAACATATATATGCATGCACAACAACAAAATAAAAAAGATGACACTTTGTTATTTATGATTAATGATTGTACATGCAAATGCATTCAATTCACTTACCTGCATTTATATTTTGATATGCATAGTTGCATACCAATACCTAGCTTGTAATTTTCTAGAGAAAGTGGAAAACAGGATATATAGATTAATGTACCTCATCATCGTCATCCTCATCATAATCACGATCTTCCTTTTTTTTTCTTAAGACGTGTAGTACCACCTTCTTTGCTGATGGGCAACTTCAATGCTCCAAAGGGAGTGTCAACATCAATATGTCCTTTCATGGTATAACTTGTTCCCCTTCCTCTAATCATGTCCCAGAGTGCAGAGCCAAAATCCTTAGGCCTAAATGTAATTGGAATATCAATATAACTAATTCCACTTTTCTCAATTTTAGCAGACTTGGTGAGTTCAGAACCACCAATGCTAACATCACCAAGCTAGACCTTAACATAAGACTCGTCGGGTTCCAACCAACATAAGGGTGTCCTACACCTTCTACCATACAGGGCCTCGTAGGGAGCCATGCCAATGGTAGAGTGAAAACTATTGTTGTAGGTTAACTCTATCAAGGGTAGGAAACTATCCCAACTACCTCCTTGTTCCAGAACACACGCCCTCAAAAGGTCTTCTAGAGACTGAATGGTTCGTTTAGTCTGCCCGTCAGTTTGAGGGTGATAGGCCGAACTCAGTCAAAGTTGGGTTCCTAAAGCCTTGTTCAAACTCTCCCAAAATCTAGAAGTGAACCTCGGATCTTGGTCAGATACTATGCTAGAGGCCACACCTTGAAACCGGATAATCTCGTTGATATACAGGGAGGTCAACTTCTTTAAGGAAAACCGGATGTTGATGGGAATAAAGTGAGCAGACTTAGTCAATATATCAACAATAACCCAGATAGAATCTAACCCAGCCCGGGTCCTGGGCAAACCCACAACAAAATCCATGGAGATACTATCCCACTTCCACTGGGGTATCTCCAAGGGTTGTAACTTACCCGATCATCTCTGGTGTTCTACCTTAGCTTTCTGACAAACCAAACACGCATATACAAACTCACTAATCTCCCTCTTCATGTTAGGCCACCAAAACATATTCTTTAGGTCTTGATACATCTTGGTGGCTTCAGGGTGGATACTTAGGTTACTCCTATGCCCTTCCTCTAAGATCACTTTCCTAAGCCCGTATATGTTGGGAACACAGACTCTACCTTGAAGTCTCAAAACTCCATCTGGTTCCACATGGAAACTACTAGCATTCCCTGATGGCTTCGAGTTGGGTCTTTAGAAAAGGGTCGGACTTCTGCCCTTCTCGGATCGCTTCTAGCAGCTCGCTCGTAATCCGTAAGGCTCCTAGTCTCATGCTATTAGGGGTGAGCTCACATTCTAGACTAAGGTCTCTAAACCGCTCCAAAAGCTCAAACTCCCTAATCATCAAAGCGGACACATGAAGAGATTTCCTACTTAAAGCATCGGCCACCATGTTGGCCTTACTGAGAGGATAACTAAGCTCAAAATCATAATCCTTAAGGAACTCTAGCCACCTCCTCTGTTGCATGTACAACTCCTTCTGGCTGAACAGATACTTAAGACTTTTATGGTGACTAAACACCTCAAACCTGGAGCCAAAAAGATAATGTCTCCATATCTTAAGGGCAAACACTACGACAGCTAACTCCAAATCATGGGTGGGGTAGTTCCTTTCATGTGTTTTAAGCTGCCTGGATGCATAGGCCACAACTCGGCCGCTCTACATCAACACTCTGCCCAAGCCTGTCGTGGCTGCATCACAAAACACCTCAAAGGGCTCTCCTAGGTTAGGCAAAACTAACACAGGTGCGGTTGTTAGCCTTTCCTTAGGAGTTCAGAAGCTAAGCTCACACTGGTAATCCCACACAAACACTTGACCCTTACGAGTCAACTTGGTCAAAGGTAAGGCTAACTTGGAGAAACCGTCTATAAATCTCCAGTAATACCCAGCCAGGCCCAGAAAAACTCCTAATCTCAAACACGGACTTGGGGCTCTCCCCCTTGAGGATGACCTCCACCTTAGAAGGATCTACAGCTATACCACCATTGGATATCACGTGTCATAGAAAACTTACCTCCTCTAACCAAAACTCACACTTAGACAACTTAGCATACAACTGTCTATTATTAAGGGTCTGCAGCACAATCCTCAAGTGCTTTTCATGCTCCTCTTTGGTCTTAGAATATACCAGGATATCATCTATGAAAACTACTACGAAGCTATCAAGGTATGGGTGAAAGACCCTATTCATGTCGTCCATGAACACACCGGGAGCATTAGTCACCTCAAAGGGCATGACCAAGTACTCATAATGACCATATCGAGTTCTAAAACCGGTCTTGGGAATATCCTCAAACTTAACCCAGATCTGATTGTAACCCGACCTAAGATCTATCTAACTAATAAGATCGTCTATCCTAGGCAAGGGATACTTATTCTTAACCATTACCTTATTTAGCTAGCGGTAGTCCACACATAACCTCATAGTTCTGTCCTTATTCTTCACTAACAGCACGGGTGCTCTCTATGGAGATACACTAGGCCGCACAAACTGCTTATCCAACAGTTCTTCCAACTGTTTCTTAAGCTCGACTAGCTCTAAGGGAGACATCCTATAAGGGACTATAGATATGGGTCCGGCTCCGGACACCAAATCTATGGAAAACTCCACCTCTCTCTCAGGTGGTAACCCTGATACATCCTCAGGAAAACACTTCCGGGAACTCTCTCACAACAGGGAGGTCGGCTAGAGGGACCTCGGTCTCTACCTCCAAGTGTGATAGGATCATGTATACTCGAGCATTTTCTTTCAATGATGACATAACCCAGTTGGTTGAGATGAACACCTCTTTTTCTCTCACATCCGAGTTGCCAAACACGACCATTTTGTCATAGTAGTTTAACAACACCTGATTGGAAGATAACCAGTCCATGCCCAGAATAACATCAATCTAACTAAGGTAAACAAACCAGATTAACCCGAAATTTTCTATCAGAAATTTCCACAAGGCAGTCTAAACATACCTCAGAAGTCAACATAGACCTGCTAGCCGGGGTCTCAACCACAAGCTCATATTTTAAAGAGGACACAGAAAGGTTAAGTGGTTTCATGCATAACCGGGATATGAAGGAATGGGTCGCACCGAAATCAAAGAGCACGAGTAAAGGAATTCCATTTATGAAACATTTACCTTGGATTAGGTCTTGGGAGGCCCCAACATCACAAAGAGTGAAGGCTCTTCCTACGGTCCTCGGTTGTTCGGGTTGGCTCTGCTGGCCTCCTCCATTCCGCTCCCTCTGGGGGTGCAGGCAATCCCTTTGGATGTTACCCTTCTCTTTACAGTTGAAAAAAATCGGGCCTCTCTATCCGCAGTTAGCAGCGATATGCCCTGGCTTACCACACTTGAAGCACGTGTTCTGAGTTGAAAAGGTAGCGGGTTTACTACCACTACCACTAGGGAATCCTGCAGTAGCAGCTCTATGATGGTCGGGGCATTGATCATGCAGCTTGGGGTGGATGGTGTAGGGTTTCTCGTGGTTTTGATACCTGGTCTTCTTGTCCTTTACCGGACCTGTATTTCGGTAGTAGGCAGCCCTGTCTCTAGAATCCTCGTCCCATATCCTGCACATGTTTACCAAGGCCGGGAACTAGCGAACTCCTTGGTAATTAATGGCTTGCTTCACCTTAGGTCGTAATCTGTTCAAAAAATTCACGCACTTAGAACTTTCCCCATCCTGTCCCTGATAGTGGGGGAAGTACCTTACCAACTCCTCGAACTTAGCCGCATACTCGGCTACAGTCCGGTCCCCTTGTCTCAGCTCAAGGAACTCCATCTCCTTCTTGTTCCTCACATCTTCCAGAAAGTACTTCTCCAGGAATGCTTCCTTGAAGGTCTCCCACGTCACAACCCATATTTCTGCGTCCATGCATAGGCGGGTGTTGTCCCACCAGTGCTCGGCTTCCTCTGCCAGAGTATAAGTACTGAAGGCGACCTTCTGCTCCTCAGGGCATGCCATAACCCGGAAGATCTTTTCAATCTCCCGAAACCATGTTTGGGTGCCATCCAAGTTGTAACCTCCGTGGAATGAAGGTGGATTATTGCACTAAAAGCGGTCCAATCCCTGGTATTCCATAGCTCCGGGGGCTTCTCCCTTATTCTGATTCCCCAATGTTTGGGCTAAGGCTTGGAGGGCATTAGCTATGGCAGGATCATTCCTACCGGTCATCACTTACTGTGGATAACAAGAAGAACTCGAAAGGAATACACAAACAAACACCAACCATTCTATACAGACCCCTCTACCATTTGTATCCCGGACTACTTGCCATAGTGTTCCCTGGCATTGTCCTAAATTATACAGATGGCCAGGTTGATAACTTACAACAAATCCTAGAAACTTATGGTGTAGTAGATGCGAGAAGTACAAATATGTTATGACTACACTAAAAATAACACCCTACACAAGCTCAAACACAAACAAACATAATCCAACACAGCATAACTAGTCATTTTGTCAACCAGTCACTTAACAATCAACATAATCCAACACAACACAACTAGTCATTTCGTCAACCAGTCACTTAACAATCAACATAATCATGCACAGAGAAACATAGCAAGCTCACAATTCACTGGCCAGAAGGTCCGACCTGCTCTGATACCAGTAGTGTAACGACCCGCCACGTCGCTAATGTATCTCTACTCTTAACCAAAATATTAATGTAACTTTTATTAAAAAGAACACCCCTTTTTAGTTCTCAAAGAAACCTGTAGTAAAACTTTCGCGAGCACGTGGTGACCATCAACACAGAAAATGTAGGTAATCAAGGGTATGCATGAGGCATTTTAAATATATATATATATATATATATATATATATAACAAAGCATAATTTAATTACAGGTACAAAGGACTTTGTCCAAAATATATCAAGTGTTTTATGAATGAAGCAAAGAATTAAACGTCGGGGTGTAATTAGCAAAACACGGGTATGACTATCAAAGTAAGGGGTACATCTAGCAAAATACAACTCCTGCCCGGGATCTAGTCCATCGACATCCCGACTACTCGGCGGCTCCAACCCAAAAAGCGATCATCTTCCGGTTACCTACTACTGTCCATCTGCTCACACAAACAAGATTCGTGATCATCACAGGTACCAAACCGCCCGATACAACAAAGCAAGGGTGAGTTCATTATGTAAAACAACAAGTAAAAGATAGCATTAGTTAAGGAATACAGCCAAAGCGTTACAATATCACCATAAAAATTTAGGTTTTTTTTCAACACGCAATCAATCAGGAATAGGCATCCGGGAACATTCCACAAGTCGACTTAAATAAAACTGCCTAGCATGATGCATGTTCTTGTCTTAACTCTTAATCATGCAATGTGGTACCATCTTGGAAATAGGCCAAATCCATGGTCCAAATGATAGTTGTAGTTGACGTCAGGGTCACTCTGTCATGCACAGGACTCACTCCCTCGTGGTGATAAGCCAAACGGGTGTCATAAGGATCTCCCTATAGACGTGGCCCCCTAGTACTTGTCATACTATTACAGTCAATCATCCTATTTTCGTAATGCAAATGAAGTATGTCTCTCATGGGCGCCATCAACGTATGGCTCGACCTACCCATCTCGGTAGCCGACATCAAACCAAAGGTGTAACACATGTATACAACTCGACTGACCCCTTCCTGATACTCAGCACCTTCATGAACACTTTTCCAAAGGGTCTTGGGAGTGTTCCAACATCAAAATGCAACTTCACATACATGCACGGGGGGGGGGGGGGGGGGGGGGGGGGGTTTTTAAAA